>JBBPLE010000730.1:0-15002 GCA_038089675.1 Boletales sp. KT-2023b
CACATTCAGACCTAGCATCAGATTCCACTTGGAGCCCAGGTGATAGTCTGACCAAACTTCATGGCACAGTTGATGCCTTCATTGGTAGCATCACCATGGAGCTGGTGGCTGACGCCACCCTTGAGTGTGAGCAACAGGCAATAATCTTGGTCTGGTGTTACGATTCATTTCTTTTTACTTCCTACTCTTCGATACAATAGACCAGCCCGACCCAGTATCTTTACTTTCTTTAGAGTGCTCTAGAACATACAACGTGTTTGTTGCACACCTTTCATTTCTGCTTTCTATTCTTGTTATCTATGCTTCTATTTCTCATAGAAGGTTCTATCTTCACTTCGCTTAGTAACCTACCTTCCATGACCTTCTATTAGTTTCTATTCTTCGCAGTACTTAAGCTGCTGTCTTACTCAATGTAACCTCAGCTTAGTCCTGCTCAATTCTACCTTGACCTCCTTGAACCCTTCGTCAACTCATCGTCAGATGATTACCCTAGAACCCTTCATTGACTCATTGTTGGACAATTACCCTTGAACCCTTCATCGACTCAACGTTGGATGATTACCCTAGAACCCTTCATCAACTCATCGTTGGACAATTACCCTTGAACCCTTCGTCGACTCATCATTGGACAACTCCTCGTTATTCGGCAAATCTCCCTTGTCTGAATCCCTCGAACCTTTGACCCACTGTTAGTTCTTTGAGCCTACGCTCATTCCTACCTGGACCAAGCATAACAAAAGGACTAAGCTCTTCTTTTCAAGCTACCATTGCTGTAGTCTCTCACCATTTCCTCCCCTCAAACACCAGGAGCCCTTGAATGGGCACTATGATGCTCTTACCGAGTCCCCTCTGAATCCCCCAAATCGTCAAATGACGAAACCGCCACTGAACCTTCAGATGAAGAAACCTTCACTCCTGCCCCAGACGTTTCTCCTAGGGAACCAACTCCTCCTCTCCCCACCACTGTAACTAGACCGCTCCTCCTTCCTCCCCCATCCTCCACTCCCATTCCCCCTCGTCAGTTCATTCCCTCACATCCACTTCCCCCCTTCCTTCCTCCACAACCACCCCACTTCCCTTCTCAGCCGAAGAAGACCAGAGAAAGGAAGGTTAGAAAGGTCAAAGAAGTCCCCAGACTAGTAGAAGTTGAGGACGATGATGAAGAAGAAACCATAGCAAGAATCTCCTTCATACCCTCCAACGAGGATTTTTAGAATGGAGACCTTCCCCAACGCAAGGCTCTCCCTCTTTTACATGCGCTCCTGTACTTGTATCGTCGATTACCAAACAGTCTATGCAAATCCCCATTGAAATCGTCGAACTGTCACACCTAAAAGCTGTTGGAACCCGTGCTCTCGTTGACTCTGGAGCACAAATCTCTTGCATCAATTGGGACTTCGTTCAAAAACATCGTCTTCCAAAAGAACAACTCCCTTCCCCCATCGCCATCAAAAACATTGACCAATCCTCAAACAAGAACGGTCTTATCCATTTTTCCACCATGCTCTATGTCCATATCAGACAACTCATGCACCATGTCACGTTCTACATCCTTAACTGTGGAAAGGAGAATGTAATCCTTGGACTCCCCTGGCTTAAGCAAGCCAATCCTACCATCGACTGGACCAAACGAGAGCTGTCCATCTCCCTCAACTCTGATCAATCCCAGGAGCTGTACTACAATCGTACTAAACCAACTCCCACCCCCCAGACACCAACCCCTCGTCCACCCCACCATGTACAAATCGATTCCATCTGGGACAGATGTCTCTATGATTACATGAAGAAAGACACCGAAGCCCAATACCTCCAACGGGCCAATGACAACCGAATCATCAATTGGATCATGCACTGTGGATCTCACTTTATCCCCTCCACCACCATCGCTAAAATTACGACCGCCACTGAGCTAGCTATGGCCATTGAAAAGGCCAAACCTAAGGCAACTCTCCCACCCGAATACTCGTCATTTGCCTCAGTCTTCTCGAAAGAAGCAACTGACCATGTCCCCCCTAGCCGGCCCTACGACCATGAGATTAATCTTGACAACTCTTTCACCCCAAAAGTTGGCAAAATTTATCCTCTCTCCCCTGACGAAAAAGCCACTACCGACGCATTCCTTGATGAGAACCTCAAAGCAGGGAAGATTCACCCATCCAACTCTCCCCAAGCTTCCCCCTTCTTCTTCGTTAAAAAGAAGGATGGCAGCCTATGACCCTGCCAAGACTATCACTACGTCAATGAACATACCATCCGTGATGCTTATCCTCTTCCCCTCATATCTGACCTCGTCGATAAACTTAAAGGCACCAAAACCTTTACCAAGTTTGATGTTTGTTGGGGATATAACAACGTCCGCATCAAAGATGGTCATCAATGGAAAGTGGCATTTATCACCCACAAGGGACTGTTCGAACCAACAGTCATGTTCTTTGGTCTTTGCAACTCCCCCACCACCTTCCAACATTTCATGAATGACTCCTTCCATGATATGATCACAGAAGGATGGCTCGTCATCTACATGGATGATCTTCTCATCTTCTCCCCCGACACCAAAACCCACAAGGAGTGAACCAAACGAGTACTCCAATGCATGACTGAGTTAGATCTTCACCTTAAACTCGAGAAATGTACATTTGCTACCAATGAGGTTGAGTACCTTGGCATGATCGTACGTCCTGATGAGCTTGCCATGGATCCAGTGAAACTGGATGGCATTCGAGAATGGCCAACCCCTGCCAAAGTCAAAGATGTCTGCTCTTTCTTAGGGTTTGCTAACTTCTACCGGCGATTCATCGCTGACTACTCCAACATCGCTTGCCCCCTCCTTGACCTTACTAAGAAGAACCAACCATGGGACTGGTCTTCCAATTGTCAACGATCCTTTGACGAACTCAAACGACTATTCCTTAGTTGTCCAATCCTCCATCTCCCAGACCCTGCCCGTCCCTTTGCCATCGCCACTGACGCCTCCAAGTACACCTCTGGCGGAGTCCTCCTCCAAACCAATGCTAACAGAGATTGGCATCCATGCTCCTACCTCTCACAATCCTTCTCCCCTGCCGAATGAAACTACAACATTTATGATAGGAAACTTCTTGCCATCATTTGTGGCCTCAAAGCCTGGCACCACTACCTCCAAGGATCTCCCTTCCCTGTCGAAGTCTTCACAGATCATAAAAACCTCACATACTTCCGCCAACCCCAGAAACTCAACCGACGACAGGCTCACTGGCTGCTTGACATTTCTGACTTTGACCTTCACTTGACCCATGTTCCTGGAACCTCCCTTGCTGCACCGGATGCTCTCTCTCATCGCCCAGATCTTCTTCCACCTAACGACGAAGATAACGACAATGTAACTCTCCTCCCTGACACTCTTTTTGTAAACCTCATCGACACCTCCCTACAAACCAAACTGGCTGTCTCCTCCGCCTCTGACCCCCTTGTCTTGGATGCACTACGCGCCACCACCAGTGATATCCCTGCCTGATTCCATTCTCATCTCTCCGACTGGCAATACGACGCTGGTGTCCTCACTTTCCAGGGACATATCTATGTTCCCCCTGACCTCTGCCGCCCCATTGTTAAATGACACCATGACCATACCTCTGCTGGTCACCCTGGATATCTTAAAACTCGTCAACTTGTCACTGCCAAGTTCTGGTGGCCTGGTCTTGCTCAATTTGTGTGAAAATACATTGAAGGATGCACTCTCTGTCAATCCTCCAAGGCGAACACCCATCCTACCTCTCCCCCCCTCTCCCCCATCATCTCTTCATCCAGCATTCCCTTTCGGCAGATATCCTGTGACCTCATCACAGACCTCCCTGTCTCTTCAGGTTTTGACAGTCTTTTGGTCGTGGTCAACCATGGGCTTACTAAGGGGGTGATTCTCTGTCCCACTAAGAAATCCATCTCTGCCGAAGGGATTGCCTCCCTCTTTTTTCATAAAGTCTACACTTGGTTCGGCCTCTATGACAAAATCATCTCGGATCGTGGACCCCAATTCGCTTCCTCCTTTGCAAAAGAACTCGGACGACTCCTTGGATACAACCTCTCCCTCTCCATGGCCTACCATCCTCAATCTGATGGAGAAACCGAACGAGTAAACCAAGAGGTGGAGACCTATCTTTGGATCTTTTGCGGCAATTCCCCCTCCACATGGTCTGACCTCATCTCCCATGCCGAATTCGCACACAATCACTGCCCTCACTCCGTCACCAACAAATCACCATTTTTCCTCATGATGGGATTTGAACCTCGCCCCCTCCCCACTATCCTGGCTGAGACCAACCTCCCTGCAATCGAAGAATGACTGAAACTCCTCTCCACAGCTAGAGACAAAGCCCTAGCAGCCCATGAACTTGCCAGACAAGTCATGAAGTCCTGTTTCCATGGAAAATTCACTCCTTTCCATAAAGGCGATAAGGTTTGGCTAGAAGCCCGAAATCTAAAACACCTTATCTCCCACCCGAAGTTCGCCCCCAAACGAGAAGGCCCATTTACCATTACCCAGGTCCTCTCTTCCCTCACCTACAAACTCCGTCTCCCATGTACTTGGAAAATACATCCAGTCTTCCATGCTTTCCTGTTATTGCCCTATCACGAAAACGACATACACGGACCGAACTTTCCTTCTCCTCCACCTGACCTTATTGATGGAGAAGAGGAATATGAAATGGATAAGATTATCTGACACCGTGGAACCCTGAACAACCGAAAATTCCTAGTCCGTTGGAAGGGATATTCGGCTGAAGAAGACTCCTGGTTACCCGAACCAGAGTTCAACCATGCCAAGGAGATCCTATCCGAATATAAGACTCTCCACCCTCACGTCTTCCTCCCCCCATTCCCTCTACCTCCAATGAAACCCAAACATGTCTGCTCCCACTAGATCCCCCTCTCCCACCACTGCTACCACTGGCTGGACCACTCCCTTACTCTATTGTATCCAAGGCCTCAACTCCACTAATTATAACCCGGGCATTCCCAGGTCTACATCCCCTCCTCTATGTCTTCCCCCTCTCGATCCTAACCTGGTAGTCTCCGTCGAGCTACCCCTCTATGCCCAACGTATCCGTCTGGACCCCTTCCCCATCACTGAACAATCCTCTCTCATGCTCCTCCTTGAAACCCCCCATCTTGTTACCCCCCTTCATGCACACTTAGAACCTTTCTCCCCCCTAGATACCCTTTTCCTCCTTTTCCAAGAAATCCATAGCCTCTATCCTCTTGCCAACCAGATGTCAGACTATCCCACAGAACTTGTCGCCACCCTCCACGAAACCTGCACGGAACTCACCAACCTCATCCTCTCCATCATGCACCAACTGGAAATGGACAAACTAGCTAAGGATGTTCTACGCTATACCCGAGAACTTGACGAACACCACCGCCTTCATCAGAACCCTTTCCCAGAAGCTTCCGAGGAACCCCTCACTCTCGAGGAACTTGCTGTCATGGAACGAGCAGAAGTCAGTTGGGATGGACAACATAACGTACTTCTCTCCCCCGATCATTACCTCTATAGCCAGGCGTATTTCCACTGTCACCAACTCTCCCACATCCATATCAATTGCCCGTACTACGTCTGTCCCCACTGTGCTCGCCATCGTCCTGGCCATCCCCAACATCGCTGCCCTCGACGTCCTCGCCCTCATACCCTTAACCCTGTCACTTCCTCCTCCTCTTCCTCAGCTTCCTCCATTCGTTCTAGGCATTCTGGCATCGCATTCTCCTCTCAACCTCTCGTTGAACAACTCTCAGACCCCCCATCCTCTAGCTCTAATTCTGTTCCTAGACAAGTTCCCCCTCCGTCTTATTGTCACTGTTGAACTCCTCACCCTTGCCAACATCATTGTTGCCCTTCCCCAGACTTAGACCTCGCTGATCTTGACCTAAATGATAATGACCCAGGGTACGATGACTCTGCTTACGCCAACATGACTGGTTCACCTGGTGGAGGTAGATGTATGGATTTCTAATTTTTCTTTGATTTTATTCTTCATTGAAGCTTCGAATGTACTCCGGAGGTAATGTTATGATTCATTTCTTTTTACTTCCTACTCTTCGATACAATAGACCGGCCTGACCCGGTATCTTTACTTTCTTTAGAGTGCTCTAGAACATACAACGTGTTCGTTGCACACCTTTCATTTCCACTTTCTATTCTTGTTATCTATGCTTCTATTTCTCGTAGAAGGTTCTATCTTCACTTCGCTTAGTAACCTACCTTCCATGACCTTCTATTAGTTTCTATTCTTCGCAGTACTTAAGCCGCCGTCTTACTCGATGTAACCTCAGCTTAGTCCTGCTCAATTCTACCTTGACCTCCTTGAACCCTTTGTCAACTCATCGTTGGACAATTACCCTTGAACCCTTCGTCGACTCAACGTCAGATGATTACCCTAGAACCCTTTGTCAACTCATTGTTGGATGATTACCCTTGAACCCTTCATCGACTCATCGTCGGACAACTCCTCGTTATTCGGCAAATCTCCCTTGTCTGAATCCCTCGAACCTTTGACCCACTGTTAGTTCTTTGAGCCTATGCTCGTTCCTACCTGGACCAAGCATAACATCTGGCAGGATCTGTGAATAAGCAGGAAGAAGTGAGACATCTACAGGCATATGATTGTGGATCAGCATCATGCACAACAGCAATGCCTCCATGTCTTCCGCAAAGTGCAGGAAGTCTAGAACCTTGGTGGAGTCCATGTCAAATGTGCTTTGACAGATGGCGGCCATATTGTTATGCTTGGTCCAAGTAGGAATGAGCATAGGCTCAATGAACTAACAAGAGGTCAAGGTTCAAAGAGACTTAGGCAAAATGCTTGCCCAAGAGTCAAGGGTTCAGTCAACAATGAAGTCAATGAGGATTCAAGGAGTCATCTGACAAGGAATGTCAATGAAGGGGATTTCAGAGAGTTTGAGAGAAGTGAGGTAAGATTGAGCAAGACTAAGCTGAGGATATATTGAGTGTGGTGACAGCTTAAGTACTGTGAAATAGAAGCTAATGGAATGTTGTGGAAGGCTTATGACTAAGCAAAGTAATGATAGAATGTTCCATGGAAAGGAAGAAAACAAAGATAACAAGAATAGAAAATAAAGATGAAAGGGGTGTAACAAACATGTTGCATGTTCTAAAGCACTCTAAAGAAAGAGAAAAGTACCAGGTTGGGTTGGTCTACCATACAAAGGAACAAAACATAACACATATCTTGCAAGACTGCATGACAGACATTGTTATGATTCTTTTCATTTTGGCTCTAGACCCTTATGATACCCTCTACCCGAACAATCACCCTTCACCCTTCCCCATAGTTCTATTGATACCGAGGGTTCTTTGATGTTCTTAACCCTTCTTTCAGGGTTCAAGGCTTCTTACCTAAATATGGTAATGTAGAATAAGTATATAAACCATCCATGTATTGTAGTTATTCCTTAGTTTTGGTATTACTTATCCCTTCTGCCATCCTGGTGCACTCCTTCAGAGCATCAGTGGTAGTAAGTATCTAACAAAATACCAAAACTAACCTTTTGAACCAGTGCACTCCTCCACTTCCTCATTTCACTTGTCTACTCTTGCCCTGCTCCATAATAATTTGTGATGTCCATGTCCCTCTTCCTTATCTTCTTTCCCCCTCACCTCTAGTCGTCTTTGATGCTACTGCTTGCATAAAGCATGTTGAATCCACATCCATGCAGTTGCTGCTGTCAGATGCTCACCACTGTAATTCATGGGCACTGTAACTTGTGCAAAGAGCTAGTGGTTGAGACCTCAAACAGGTGTGCATAAACTGGCCCTTATAAACATTACCAGCAGGGCAACTCCAGCTGGGAGAGTTGTAGGCCTACCACCTTTATCAGGTAGTTCAACACTGGCTCAGACCGTCACCTTCCATCTGTTGGGATAACAGATCCTCCATATGTGGGGTCAATACATACTCAACCAACTCTGACACACTGACAAAGCCATCAAGCTTCTAGATCCCTTCACTTCCATTCATTGTTGTCCATGCCTGCATATTTGTGTAGGTATCACATGAATATTCCTCCCATCACACACCTTCTTGTCAAGGATCTAACCAATCCAAGACAAATGCACAAAGCCATTCCCCATGTCCTGAGACCCCACTACTGCCTTTACTTCTGACAACAATGCAGGCACCCAGGACATTGATGATCTTGCCAAGGCCTTTTTGAGCATGGCAGCCATGCCCTCAGTTCCTTTGCAAGCTCACTCCCATGCCATTTCAAGGGCTGAGACCTATGGCCACATCCCCTCCACCTGCACCATGCACATGCTGTGTGCTACATGACTGACCACTGGAGGTATACTCAATACCCCCCTCATGCAGTCCCTCCCCAATCCTCAATGTCATCAGACTACTGAGGACTTCTTTGCCACCTACCAACAGTGGGCAAAGGACTTCACCACCTACAGACCAGTCAATGCAGGGCCACTGCTGATCCCCTCCAGCACCCTTCTTGTCCCAACTGGCATATTGCCAGTTGATACTGCAGCATTATATCAGTGCTGGGGTACTACCCAGATTGCTACTCCTCCCCTTGTTAGAGGTGCTTGGCCTCTCCCTGTATGACCCAGCAGTAATGGAACTGCATTGACAGTTCCACTCCCATGTCCAATCACAAGCAATGTTTCAAGGCACAGTTGACCCAATTTGGGCAAGTCGATTGCCTTGAAACCAGAGATCTTTGATGAAACCAAGGAGAAGTTCTTACAATGGCTAAGGCAGGTGGAAGTGTTCATCACTGGTTATGATGAAGAACCCACTGCAGGTCAAAAGATCCTGATCACCCTCTCATACATGAAAGGGAACAATGCCACTGGTTGATTCATGAACTTGTGGTTGCAAGAGAATGTCAGCTGAATTCACCAACTGAGTTATGTGTTCTTTTGCAAACAACTCCATGATATGTTTGTACCAGTCAGGATCCAACAACAAGCTGAGCAGAAGTTGCTGCACATGAGACAAGGCAAAAAGAGTCCTTGCAGGACTTCCTCATGAAGATGAAGCAGCTGATGCTCAAGGCAGACTACAAGGTGTCCACACATTCTCACACATTGGTGAGATTTCTAAGACAGAATGTCCACAACAAGGTTGTGGAGTTTGTGAAGTGATTGCAACCAGCACTCATCTTGAGCGAGGATTACCACAAATGGGAAGAGGCACTTAAACAAGCCGATATCATCTTACAGGAGATTGAGGAATGCAAGAAACATCAGAAGCAAGGCCAATGGACCTGGGGTCAACATGGCCAGCTTAGAAAGTTCCCTCCTGGACTGGTACCTGCCAAGATGATGGTAGTACAGCCCAACATCCAGACATTCCCCACCATGCAAACATCAATCCATTCCAATGCCATAGGCACCTTTGCAGGGGCTGGAGCCCCAATGGATCTAGATAAGGCATATGCCAAAGGGAAATGCTGATGCTGTGGCAAACCATGGCCTTGTGCCAAACACTTTAAACCCTGCCCTTGTCAACCAATGTCCATATGCATGTTCAAGTTTAGGGGAGTTAAGATAGAGTACAGCAACCCTGAAGCTCTAAAGAAGTTGATCAAAGAGATCAAAGGACTCACCACCATTCCAAATAGTACATCTGTTCTGTCTGAATTGGGTTTTGTAACCAGAGTGTAGTACAGTCGACTACAGCTCCTATAGACTCTGTAGTATCAAGTTCAAATAAATTTTGCATTTTGACTTGTAACACTATGGAGGAGACTGAATCCAAACCAATGAAAGTTGTGAAATTATCATTGGACATCAAATTACCAGAAAGGCAAATGGAAGGATCAGCAGATTATGATGTATTCAGAATGGTTGACATAATCATGAAACCCAGACAATGTGTAAAGGTGCCACTTGCCATTAGTGTAAAAGCACCAAAGGGAACTTATGCCCAAATTGCACCACAGTCTGGATTAGCAGTTAAAAAGGGAATAGACATATTGGCCAGAGTTATTGATGCCAATTATCAAGGAGAAGTCCAAGTTGTCCTGCTAAACACAGGTGACGAAGACATAGAGATCAAAAAGGGTGATAGAGTTGTCCAAATGATCCTCAAAAAGATCAAAACTCCAAAGGTTGTCCAGGTTGAGAAACTGGATGGCATGGTTAGAGGAACTGGTGGATTTGGATCAACCAACATCCAGATATTACAACAACCAAAGGGAGCACTGAGGACTGATTACCCCCCACTTGCTGAAGTTTCCTGGAAGAGTACAGCTATAAGCCAAATGGGGGAGAACCCAGCCTCTGTTCACCCAAGCAAACAAGTGATCAAGAGCACTACAAAGGGAAATGGTAGGCAGACTTGGCTAAACATGGTTGACCCTTGGTCAAGCCAGTGGATTAAGCAGGTTGTTGATAATATGGATGAAGAACAGTCTTTACACCACCTGTGATCCTTTGTGCACAATTCGAGAACTGTGGAAGTGAATCCTGAGTTGATATAGAACCTTAAAGGGTTAACACCCCTTGAGGCACAGTTCACACTCCATGAGTTACAAAGAAAACCAAGGTACACAAAAAGAAAACAATCTGGCAATTCCCTTGAAGTTAATCACAACTACCACAGGAAATCATTTAGAAGTCACAGCCTTGGTAGACTCTGGATGCATAGGATCAGTGATTGATGAGAAATTTGTGAAAGAACATGGATTGCATACATATGCCTTACCCACACCAATCCCTGTATATAATGCCGATGGAACACCTAATTCCAGATGCAAGATAACGGATTTTACAACAATTGAAATGGATATTGATGGCCATGTCAAAAACCTGATGCTAGCCATAACCCAGTTAAGCACACACAACATATTCCTAGGATATGATTGGCTAAAGATGCACAATCCTGATGTGAATTGGACCAATGGACAAATCAAGTTCTGATGTGAAGATCACATTCCTGGATTAGTCCCCAATGAGGAAGATGAGGAAGAAAAAGAACCTGAATGACCGTTCCAATTGGACATTGATTCTTATCTTTGCATGTTGTCAACAGATCTGGCTATCAAAGCCTATAAAAAGAAGGGTGGTGATAAATCATTTGATGCAATAGTCCTGAAAGTGTATCATGGATATGCAGATGTGTTCACTAAGAAAAACTTTGATGAACTCCCTCCACAGTGACCATGGGACCATGCAATTGAACTGCTTCCAGGAGACCATCAAATCAATTGTAAAACCTACAATCTGACTCTCAACAAACAGAAAGAGCTTGATGCCTTTCTCAAAGAGAACTTGTCAACTGGAAGAATCTGCCCATTAAAATCTCCATTTGCATCAGCATTCTTCTTTGTCAAAAAGAAGGATGGAAGGCTTTGACTGGTACAGGATTATCAGAAATTAAATACTATCACTGTAAAAAACCAATATCCTTTACTGCTTATCAACAAGCTTATCAACAAGCTCAAAAAAGCTAAATATTACACAAAGCTTGACATAAGATAGGGATACAATAACATTTGCATGAAAGAAGGCAACAAATGGAAAGCAGTGTTCAGAACAAATAGAGGATTATTTGAACCTCTCGTAATGTTCTTTGGACTTACCAATTTGCCTGCTACCTTTCAAACAATGATGAATCATCTTTTCTATGATCTGATGAATTGAGGAAAAGAGGTGATTTATATGGATGATATCATGATCTTCACAGAGACATTGGAGGAACACAGACAAATTATAAATGAAGTACTCCAAGTCTTACAAGACAATAAGTTGTATCTGAAGCACACCAAATGTGACTTTGAACAAACTGAAACCAAATATCTCAGTTTGATTGTCTCACATCAGGAGATCAAGATGAATCTCACAAAAATGGAAGGTGTAATGTCATGGCCCATTCCAACCAATTGAAAGCAAGTATGAGGATTCCTTGGCTTTCTTAATTTCTACTGACAATTCATATGCAACTTTGCTAAAGTGGCTAAACCACTTAATGCACTCACATCAGAGAAACATGATTTTGTCTGGATGGAAACATGCCAAAAAGCATTCAAGGACCTTAAAGCTGCTATCACTACAGCTCCAGCACTCATGATGCCCACAGATGATGGACCATTATATGTGGAAACAGATGGATCTGGAATTGGCATTGGTGCCATTCTCATGCAGAAGCAGGATGATTGTTGGCATCTTTTGGCTTATATATCAAGATCCCTCAATGATGCAGAACAAAATTACCACACCATGGATTTTGAATTAGCTGCTATCATCTTTGCATTGAAAGAATGGCACCACTATCTTCTTGGTGCCAAACATGAGATTGAGATCTTGTCTGACCATAAGAACCTGGAATATTGGACTTGTCCACAGGATTTGTCTTGCCATCAAGCCTGATGGCAACAATTGCTCCAGGAATATCACTTCACTATCTTCCATCATCCTGGCACTACTAATCCTGCAGATCCACTGTCCCAGAGGCCAGACTTTGAAAAGGGGGTAGAAAACAATAACAAAGGACAAATCATTCTCCTGACACATCTTTTCACACCTACACTGACTGAAGTATCAGTTCAAGCAGCTGTGTGCTCACCAACCAGTGAAACTTCAAGTGATTCCATTGAAAGCAAAGTGGGAAAGCTCCAATACTGTGCCAAATCTTTCACCATCAAGGGACTAGAAAAAGAAGAGTCCAATTGGCAAAAGAAAGAGGGGTTGATCTTCTGGAAGGATCTTCTCTATATTCCATAGGATGAGAAGTTGTGTGAAGAGTTAATCATAGCACATCATGATCATCCACATGCCAGACATCTGGGAAAACAAAGGACACGTGATCTTATCATGGTGAAGTACTATTGGCCATCCCTTAAAAAAGATATTGAACATTATGTCACTGGATGTGACTGATGCCAAAAGGTCAAATCCAAAACAACAGCCAAAAGTACTCTGTTACATCCCAATGAGATACCTGACACACCTTGGAAAATCATCTCCATCAATATCATCAGCCCATTTCCAGAATCACAAGGAAAGGACATGATTCTAACAGTCATAGATAGATTTTCCAAGATGATTCATTTATTCCCTGTACAATTGAATATCACTGCCAAAGGAGTTGCCAAAATATTCTGTGACAATGTTTTTAAACTCCATGGCACTCCAAAGAAAGTGATTTCAGACCGGGGACCACAATTCATGTCATCATTCATGAAGGATCTATATGCCATGCTGAAGATTAATGGAAATCCATCAACAGCCTTTCATCCTCAAACAGATGGACAGATGGAATGATACAATGCTATGGTGGAACAATATTTGCACCTCTATTCAAATCATCATCAATCTAATTGGGTAGAATGGCTGCCACTCACAGAATTCACTCATAACCAGCAAACCACCTTGAGTACCAAATACTCCCCCTTCATTCTCAATTATGGACAACAACTGCTGATAGGGATCAATTGACAAAAAGAAGTGAGAAATCCAGCAGCAAAAGACTTCATTGATATGATGAAACAATCATTTGAAAAAGCCAAAACATCACTAGAACATGCTGCCACAGACATGAAATGTTTTCATGATTGATCAGTCAGGAACCCCATGGAATTCAAATCTGGAGATCTCATTCTTCTCAAAGCCACTAATATTTGCTCTGAATGACCATCCAAGAAATTGGATGACAAATGATACAGTCCATTCAAAGTAGTTCAAAAGATTGGAAAATCAGCATACAAGCTGAAACTCAACTCCAAATGGAGAGGCATACATCCCATATTCAACAAATGCCTCTTACACCTGTATATTCCTGGTTCCTTTCCCTCACAGCAAAAAGCACTGCCACTGCCACTGGACCTTGTAAACACCATTCCAGGACAGGAAATCTCAGAAATTCTTGATTGCCATGAATGTCATGGACACATCAAGTTCCTGGTCACATGGAAAGGTTTCCCATGCAAGAAAAATGAATGGAAACGAGAAAACAAGCTCAAAAATGCCCAAGATGCCATAAAGGCATTTTATCACAAACATCCCACAGCATTCCAACCCTCCAAAACTTTCCATTCACAACTTATCACACCAGATGATCCCTGTGATTGTGCTTCTTGCTCTGGCAGTTTCACCTTAACAGATCCTGACTTCCTGGAATTCTGCAAGCATTTTAAATGTTTGGACGATTCATTATTTGACATTTCTTTCTTTGTTGAGGACAACAAATCTTGAAAAGGGGGTAATGTTATGATTCTTTTCATTTCAGCTCTAGACCCTTTGTTACGCTTGGTCCGGGTAAGAACGAGCGTAGGCTCAAAGAACTAACAGAGGATCAAGGGGTTCAGGTGATTCGGTCAAGAGGGCTTGCCAAATAGTCAAAGGGGTTGTCTGACAATGAGTCAACAAGAGGCTAAAAGAGTCGTCCAACGATGAGTCAACGAGGGATTCAAGGAGTCATCCAACGATGAGTCAACGAGAGATTCAAGGAGTCGTCCGACGATGAGTCGACAGGAGGTTTCAAGGGATCGTCCAACGAAGAGTTGACGAGAGAGTCAAGGTGGTCAAGGTAGAATTGAGCAGGACTAAGCTAGGGTTACATTGAGTAAGACGACGGCTTAAGTACTGCGAAGAACAGAAGGTAATGGAAGGTCATGGAAGGTTAGTGACTAAGCGAGGTGAAGATAGAACCTTCCACAGGAAATAGAAGCGTAGATAACAAGAATAGAAGGCGGAAATGAAAGGTGTGCGACGAACACGTTGCATGTTCTAGAGCACTCTAAAGAAGGTAAAAGATACCGGGTCGGGCCGGTCTATTGTAACGAAGAGTAACGGAGAAAAGAAGTGAATCGTAACATTACCCCCGGAGTACATTCGAAATCACTATGAAGAATAAAATCAAAAGAAAAATCAGAAATCCATGCACCTATCTCCACCAGGGGAACCGGTCATGTTAGCATAGGCAGAGTCGTCGTATCCCAGATCGTTGTCGTTCAGGTCAAGATCAGCGAGTTCGAGATCAGGAGAGGGACGATGA
>JBBPLE010000731.1:0-14997 GCA_038089675.1 Boletales sp. KT-2023b
AGGGGGGAGATTCTGAGGGGACTCAATAAGAGTGTTGTAGTGCCCTTTCAAGGGCTCCTGGTGTTTGAGGGGAGGAAATGGTGAGAGACTACAGTGATGGTAGCTCAAAAGAGTAGCTTAGTCCTTTTGTTACGCTTGGTCCAGGTAGGAACGAGTGTAGGCTCAAAGAACTAATTGTGGGGTCAAGGGTTCAGGATATTCAGACAAGAGAGCTTGCCAGAAGGTCAATGGAATTGCTTGATGATGAGGTCGATTGAAGGAGTTTCTGGGAGTCATCTGATGATGAGGTCGATGAAGGAGTTCAAGGGAGTTGTCCGACAATGAGGTCAATAAAGGAGTTTCTGGGAGTCATCCGACAATGATGTTGATGAAGAGGTTCAAGGATTCAAGGAGATCAAGGTATGATTGAGCAGGACTAAGCTGAAGATACATCAAGTAGGATGATAGCTTAAGTACTGTGAAGAATGGAAACTAATGGAAGGTCATGGAAGGTTTGTTACTAAGCAAATGAAGATAGAACTTTCCATGAGAAACAAAAGCATAGATAACAAGAATAGAAAGCGGAAATGAAAGGTGTGCGATGAACATGTTGCAGGTTCTAGAGCACTCTAGAGAAAGTAAAAGGTACCAGGTCAGGCCGGTCTATCATATCAAGAAAACGAGAAGTGAATTGTAACACCCTCCATCCCCAACACCATTTCCAACCACATTCAACCTTTGCCTCCACCAGTCAACATAGATGGTGAGTTACAGTATAAGGTTGTGGAGATCCTAGATTCCAAGGTTGATCACCACCACTGGCAATGCCAACCCCTATACTATGTCAAGTAGGCCAGTTATGAGGGTACTGATGAAGAAAACTCCTGGCTACTAGCAATGGAGCTGGACAATGCCAGTGAGCTGGTCAAAGCCTACCACCTCTGCTATCTGACCAAGCCTGGACCTTATGTCCCATAGAATTTCCTTTTCATTTTACTCTCAATCTGTTTTTACTGACTCATCCAATTCATACTTTAGATTTTTTGAAGAAAAAGAACAAACAAATTTTACTACTATGCTACTCTTGAGTTTGTGATGGAGGTGGGGTGTCTTGTTCCTCTGCCTCCTCCACCATCTACTCCACCTCTGCCTCTTCCACCATCTTTTCCATCTCCTTTTCTGCCTCCTTCTCCATCTCCTCCACTTCTTTTTCCTTTTCTTTCCCCTTCTTCTCTTTCTTGCCTACCTCCCTTTCCCCACTTTTCTCCTCCTCTACCATCTCAACATCCTCAACCTTCCACTTCTCCCTATCCTTCAAGCTCCCTTGCTAGAACTCCCCCACCCTCTGCACCTCCTGACCATATCTCCACCCCTTGTAAGTGACCATCCTCTCTTGTGCCAAGCACATCCACTCCATCACTGTGGCCAATTGCTCTTGACATGCAAGCACCACTTGATGGACAAAGTGGATCTGCTTCACCACCTCCATCCACACACCCACTACCTCCATCAACATGCTGAGTGTGTCACAATGATTCATGGCACACTCCATCAGGTTGAACAGCCTGAGTTCCTCCTCCTCCTCTTCATCATCTACCTCATCCTCCAACTTGTGCTCCTCCTCCATTGTTATTGTCTGCACCCACTTTGTCACTCACCCTGCTTTCAGCAATGCTGCTCTCTTTGGCAGATGCACCTTGCCATGCTCTGCCAATGACCCTCAGTTCATGGACCAGCTGCAGCCCTTCCTCTTCTTCCCACAGGGCTTGCATGCAGTCACCTTCTGTCCCACTTTAAGGACACATTCCCTTGGATTCTGTCAGCACTGTTTGCATGGTGGAGGGTGTTGTGCCACCTGTTCTTCCATGACCTTCATGGCACAACTTCTTGTGACCTTGGCTGCCTTTTCCTTATGTGCTCTTCACTCCCATGCCTCTGTCACCTTGCACACCTGTCACATTCACTCTTGGCATTCATGCTCCTCCCTCACCTTCACCTCCCACTCCTTGTGCTCCTTCCTCTCCTTCTGTCAGCATCCAACATTAGCATAAGTGGCCTTAAGTGGACAGGTGGACCACATACCTTGAGCTGCACTGCACACAACTGTTCACACTTCTCACAAACTTGTTGCTCATGCTCCCCTTGATGCCTTACCTGTTCTTCCAGTTTCAATGCTTTGGTCACCTTGTCATCATCCAACCAGACCTCAAGGTCGAGGTCAGTCACATCCTGTCACTTGTTGTTGTTGATGTTGGGCATGGTAGAAGTCATTGCCTAAAATGCTAAGTCCCAACTCTGCATCTCTTATAGGCAATTCACACTCCAAGCATTTCAAACCCAGCTGTGACTTCACACGAGCACATGATCACACCACTCAGTAGCCTTCAAGGATTCAGGCCCTAAGGGGGGAATACTGTCATGTCCCATACCATTCACCAATCCAACCCCCACTCCTCCACCCACTCTGCTATCTATCCACCCCTCGGACATCCTATCCTGCTTACCTCCACTCACCTCTACCCCTACTTCCACCTCCCTGTCTCTGATCAGTTGCCTAATGGCCCCACCCTGACTGATTACACCTCACCATCATTTGCTGTTGACAATCCTCAGAGAGGACTGTCTCCATTCCACCATCCACCCTGGTTGCCACCACAGAGTACACCACAGGAATGTAGCACCATGTGGGACTGTGCACTTCTGTCACCTCTCCATCTCCACATCCCTGTAGTATAGCAGGACCTCATGTATTCAAACCCTTAGATGCTGAGGACTACTTTCTCAGTTTGAGTATTGGGTTTGTCTGCCCCTCTACTTGTCTCCCTTCACTTGTCTTCTTCTCACTCCCTGTTACACTTGCCCCAGGTAGGAACAAGCATAGACCTAATGATGATTGCCTAGATCAAGGACAGGGGCTGAGGATAACATACTGATGTAAGTCAGGGATTCTGAAAATGAAGACTAAGGGTTCTGATGGATGAAGGTGTGTTCTTATGTCAGATGATGTCAAGGATCTCCTAGAAGGATTGCAGAAGTTCTAGGTGGCTAAGGGCGAAGGACGATGATGAGGAGGCACTAAGGCTGAACTTAGGGATGGCTGAGAGGAGGACTTAGAGTGAAGGCGAAAACCTAAGGTAGGAATTGCTTAGAGTTTTACTGTACATGAGCAGCCAGTATTTATGCTAAGAGGTGCCAGTCATACTGAGTCACCAAGAGTCAACAAACAGCCATAGGGCTGTGGAAACTAAGTATAACGCTATGCAAGTCTGTAGAGGTGCTGCAATCAGAGGCTATGAGTGATGATGAGAAAATAAGAGATATAAATAACACAGGCAACATGAGTGGAAACACATAGGAAATGTGATCAGAGATCTCTATGTAAATATAGATAGTAAGCATAAATAGACACAGTAAAGTCTAGAACATGAAGGGAAAGTAATGTTACCATGTCACATAGCAATAGAATTGAAAGAAGACTGAGAGAGATTGTTATGTAGCAAGGGAAGAAAAGATAGGGGGGTATCACCAATCATAACATTACCCCCTTTGTATGGCAAAGCCACTGGATTTGCATTAATCAAATGTGATTTCTTCATTGGTAACTTCCTCTTCTCCCCATCCATTATCCTGCCAGCCAGTGTAGTAATCCTCACAGTTGAGGTTATGTCCATAAGGGGATCTGCATTTTTCACAACCACAATGGTTAATGGTGGGGATGTGGTTGGGGTTGCTTCCCCAGGAGTTGGTGCATTGGGGACAGGGGTGACGAGGGCAGGAGTGGCAGGGGTGTCCAGGAGCACATCATTTGCAGTGATCACATTGGTGACACCTACAATCAAGAGTTTTATGGCTGATGCATCGGCATTGGTTGCATTGGGAGGTATTGGTATGGGAGGGAGGGGGTGCTGGTGTTTCATCCCAGTTGGTGGTAGCCCCTGGGTCCGAGAGGATGTAGCCAGTATTTGGGTGTGGGGTAGGGTGGCATATGTGTCATGATTGGTTTTTGGGGGAGTTATGCCTGGAAAGGTCCATGAGTGTGGCCACAGCTCGTAAGCTGGCAGGGGTGTGGTGGGGTTGGAAATCAGCAGCGATGGGTGGAAGATTCTCCTGGTCTATGGAGGGGGTATGGTGACGAAAAGGGGGAGTGGGGATTAAATAGTCAACAAGGGAGGGTGGAATGCATGGAATAAAGGCTGGGCATCCATACAAGTAGGCTTGCCATTCATTGGTGATAAGGTTGAGAGCAATGGTGGTAATGACTTCGGCAATCATACCATAAGGAAGGATATGTTCAATCATATGTCTGAATCCTAGGTGGTAAAGGTTGTCAAGTGCCTTCTCCCTTAATTGACCAATTATGGTCCAAAGGGGAGTATCAGTGGAGCAGTAGGTAATGGATAGGTTGTTGATGAAGGAGAATGTTTCGTCGAAGACAGTGACAGTGGAGATGATTTCAAGGGACATGAGGTATGCCTGGTGTTGCTCTAAAGCCGATCTAGGGACTTCCTGAGAAAGGATGTGGGTGAAAAGGATGTGGCAATTGGTTCATTGAAGATGGTGGACATAGACCAGGACAGTTGGAGGAAAAGGGGGAAGCATAGGGAGACCTGGGGGAGAGGTGGGGGTGGATGGAGCTGGGGTGGGTGGCTCGATGACAGGGGAGGTGGGGAGGTCATTGAGTACCATGTCAGGGATGCGAAAAGTGATCTGTGGAATTTGTTCTTCAATAAAGGTAGAGACAGAAGGGGGTAAAACTGGGGATGTGGAGGGGGAACTAATTGGGGGGGGAGTGGGGGATCTGGACGAAACAGAGATGGGGGAGGAAGCAGACATTGTATGACTACAGTTTGGAGGTTGGAGTGCAAGTACATTTGGTTGGTTTGGGTAATGAGGGAGATGCTTTGGAGATGAGGTTTTTATAATTGCAAAGGAGATCCTGTGCATGTTTCAACTCCCATTCTGGGAGCCACAAGTCATCTTCTGGTGGATAGCCCTTCCATCTGACAAGATACTGCCTCTGGGAATGGTTGCCATGGTGCTTGATAATTTGTTCTATTTCATATTCCTCTTCTCCTCTGATCAGATCCAGTGGAGGGGCTGGGAAATTAGGGCCATGTATTTCATTCTCATGGTATCATGAAAGCAGTGAGGCATGGAAGATGTTATGGATTTTTCAAGTAAGAGGGAGCCATAGTTGGTAAGTGACTGGGGAGAGGACTTTGGTGATGGTAAAGGGACCTTCTCATTAGGCTGAGAATTTAGGGGCAATGATGTTTCATTTAAGGTTTTTGGCATTTAACCAAACTTTATCTCCTTTAGTGAATGGAATGAATTTCCTGTGGTACCTGGATTTCATAAGCTGGCATGTGAGATCATGCACAGCCAGGGCTTCGTCACAGGCAGCTGAGAGTTCCTTGAGGCATTGTTCTAATGCTGATAACTGTGACTCAGAGATAACCATGGGGAGGAGGCAGGGTTCATAGCCCATCATGAGAAAGAATGGGGATTTTTGGGTGACAGAGTGGGGGTGGTGGTTGTGTGCAAATTCTGCCATGGTGATATGATCAGCCCAGATTGTTGGGTTGTTACCACAGAAGATCTGTAGGTACATTTCAACTTCCTGGTTGACTCGTTCCATTTCCCCATTAGTCTGTGGATGATAGGCAGTGCTGAGGGAAAGATTGTATCCAAGAAGTTTTCCTAGTTCCTTAGTGAAGGCTGAGGCAAATTGCAGTCCATGATTTGAGATAATTCTGTCATATAGGCCAAACTATTTCCAGACTTTATTGAGAAAGAGGGTGGCAATTCCTTCAGCTGTAGTGGTTTTCTTAGTTGGACATAAAATTACCCCCTTTGTAAGTCTGTGGTCAACCACAAACAATAACAAGTTGAAGCTGTCCAAAAGGGGAAGGTCAGTGATTAGATCACAGGAGATTTGTTGGAATGAGCATGATGACTTGGAAGGAACAGGGAGCAGGGGAGGTGTGGAGGGGTGTGTATCTGCCTTGGCATGTTGGCAGTGAATGCACCCTTCAACGTACTTTCTAATGAAGGTAGCTGGGGTGGCTGGCTGAGGTGTGGGAATGGTGCCTGGCTATGATGGAGCAGCAGAGTTCAAGGTCATTTGGAACATAGACCCAGTTTTGATAGGTGAGGATACCAGTGTCAAATTTCCAGTCAGAGAGGTGGGAATGGAGTTGGGATGGGACTTCTCTGTCCAATGCTTGGAGAGAGCCGAGGACAAGGGGATCAGTAGTAGAGGAGGAACAGGGTTTGTCCATTAGGGCAGTGTCAATCATGTTGATGAATGAGGAAGAAGGAAGAAGTGTTACATCATGATTGTCTTGTTTGTCATCAGGGACTAGATCAGGGTGACAGGATAGGGCATCAGGTCCTGCCAAGTCTTTTCCAGCCACATGAATCAACCAAAGGTCAAAGTCAGCAAGATTGAGGAGCCATCTTGCTTGTCTTTGGTTAAGATTTTGTGGTTGCTTGAAGTAGGTTAAATTCTTGTGGTTGGTAAAGACTTGGATGGGGGTGGGGTGGCCTTGGAGGTAATGTTTCCACATTTTGAGAGCTTGGATGATGGCCAGGAGTTCTCAATCATAGATGTCATAGTTTTGTTTGGTGGGTGAAAAGGATTGAAAGAGGTAAAAACAGGGTTTCCAGTCCCCATTTTCATCAGTTTGGAGGAGGATCCCTCCAGAGGTGTACTTAGAAGAATTGGTGGCAATTGCAAAAGGTTTACTGAGATCAGGGAATCAGAGGATGGGTTGTTCCAAGAATATAGCTTTGAGCTTTTGGAAGGCATTGTTGCAATCTGGGGACCAATCCCATGCATGATTCTTTTGGGTTAGGTCAAGGAGGGGGCATGCAAGGTTTGAATAGTTTGGGATGAATCATCTGTAGAAGTTTGCAAATCCTAAGAAGGAACAGACATCTTTTACTTTGGCCAGAACAGGCCATTTCTGGATGCCATCCAACTTGACAGGGTCCATTGCAAGGGTTCCTGGTTTGACAATCATCCTCATATATTCTACTTCTGGGGTGGCAAATTTGCATTTCTCCAATTTGAGGTGAAGGTCAAGTTCCTTCATTTGCTGGAGGATGTGCTTGGTGTATTCTATATGTTTCTTCTGGTCAGGGGAAAAGATAAGGAGATTGTTACACTTTGCCTGGGTAGGAACAAGCATAGACCTAGCAGTAATTGCCTAGGTCAAGGACAGGGGTTGAGGATAATGTACTGACGTAAGTCAGGGACTCCGGAGATGAAGGTCAAGGGTTCCAGTGGATGAAGATTGATAGTTATGTCAGATGATGTCAAGGATCTTCCCAGAAGGATTGCAGAGGTTCTGGGTGGCTAGAGACTAAGGACGACAATGAGGAGGCACTAAGGCCAACTTAGGGATGAACTTAAAGGAGGATGGGGGATGTGAAGGTGAAAACCTAAGGTAGGAATTGCTTGGTGTTTACTGTACATGTGTGGCCAGTATTTATACTAAGTAGTGCTAGTCATACTGAGTCACTACAAGTCATCAGATAGCCATAAGGCTGTGGAAACTAAGTATAGAGCTATGCAGGTCTGTGCAAAGGTACTGCGATCAGAGGCTATGAATGATGCTGAGAAATATAAGGAGAATAAATAGTGCAGGCTGTACAAGTGGAAATGCATAGGAATGGTGATCAGAGATCTCTATGTAAATATAGATAGTAAGCATAAATAGACATGGTAAAGTCTAGAATGTGAATAGATATTAATGTTACCATGTCACACAGTGAAAGAATCAAAAGAAGACTGAGAGGAATTGTTATGTAACAGGGGAAGAAAAGATAGGGGGGTATCACCAATTGTAACATTACCCCCTTTGTATGGTAAAGCCACTGGATTTACTTTAATCAAAGGTGGGGTCCTTGTTGGTGATGATGTCTTCATCTCCCCAAGTGTCCTGCCATCCATGATAGTAGTTGGTGCAGCCCCAATTATGGCCATGGAGGGAGCTGCATTTTTCGCATCTCTGGTGATTGATGGTGGAGACATTGTCAGGGTCAGTTCCCCAATTGTTGGTACATTGTGGACAGGGGCAATTGGGGCAAGAGCAGCGGGTGTGTCCAGGGGCTTGTCTATGGCAGTGGTTGCAGCAGTGTTGTTGACAGTCAAGGGTTCGGTGTCTGCAGCAGTGACATTGGTTGCAGCAAGAGGGATTGGAGGGAGGGGGCACAGGTACCTCATCCCAGTTGGTGGTTGCACCAGTATTGGAGAGAATGGTGCCCATGTTTGGGTGAGGGGTGGGAAGTTGGGTGGAGGTGTTATGCCTGGATAAGTCCATGAGTGTGGCCACAGCTTGTAGGCTGGCAGGGGTGTGACAGGGTTGGAAGTCGGTGGCAACTGGGGGTATGTTCTCTCATTCCTCGTTGGGGTGGTTGTGAAAGGGGGAAATGGGAATAATGAAGTCAGCAAGGGATGGGGGAATGCGGGGGGTGAACGATGGTCAGCCATAAAGGTAGGCATGATGTTCCTCAGTTATGAGGTTTAGAGTGATGGTGGTGATGACTTCGGTGATGGTGCCATACAGGAGAACATGTTTGATGAAATGACCCAGGCCCAGGTGATAGAGGTTGTCTAATGCTTTTTCCCTGAGTTGACCTACTATGGTCCAGAGGGGGGCATCTGATGATTGATAAGTGATAGATAGGTTTCGGATGAGTGATGCTGTTTCGTTGAAGGTGGTGGCAGCAGCAATGACTTCTGGGGACATTTGATAGGTGGGGTGTTGTTCTAATGCAGAGTGGGGAGCTTCCTGGGAGAGGATGTGGGTGAATAAGATATGGCAGTTGGGATGATGAAGGCAGTGGACATGGACTGGGACAGAGGGAGGAAAAGGGGGAATAGTGGGGAGGCCTGGAGGGAACGTAAGGATAGGGGAGACAGGGGCAGGTTGTTGAACAACTGGGCTGGTGGTGAGGTCATCTAAGATGGTGTCAGGAATGTGAAGGGTGATTTGGAGGATTTGTTCTTCAATGGCGGTAGAGGTGGAGGGGGGTATGACTGGGAAAGTGGAAGGGGAGCTAACTATTGGGGGGGTGGGGGAGCAGGAGGAGATGGATATAGGGGAAGTGGCAGACATGGTAACTATGGTTTGGAGAGGGTGGTATGGGTGCATTTGGATGTTTTGGATGACAGAGATGTTGTTTTGCAAGTGAGGTTTTTATATCTTTTGAGGATATCCTGTGCGTGTTTCAGATCTTTTTCAGGGAGCCATGAGTCATCCTCTGGAGGATAGCCTTTCCATCACACGAGATACTGCCTCTGGGAATGGTTGCCATGGTGTTTGATGATTTGTTCAATTTCATATTCCTTTTCCCCTCTGATCAAGTCCAGCGGAGGGGCTGGGAAGTTGGGGCCATGTATTTCGTTCTCATGGTACCTTGAAAGCAGTAAGGCATGGAAGGTGTTGTGAATTTTCCAGGTGACGGGAAGCCATAGTTGATATGTAACCAGGGAGAGGACTTTGGTGGTAATGAAAGGTCCTTCTCATTTTGCAGAAAACTTAGGGGTGGTGATGTTTCATTTAAGGTTCTTGGCATTTAACCAAATTTTATCCCCTTTAGCAAATGGAATGAATTTCCCATGGTACCTAGATTTCATAAGCTGACATGTGAGATCATGTGCAGCCAGGGCTTCATCACGGGTGGCTGAGAGTTCCTTGAGACATTGTTCTAATGCTGGTAACCGTGATTTGGAGATAACCATGAGGAGGGGGTGGGGTTCATAGCCCATCATGAGAAAGAATGGGGACTTTTGGGTGACAGAATGGGGGTGATGGTTGTGTGCAAATTCTGCCATGGTGATATGTTCTGCCCAAATTGTTGGGTTGTTATCACAAAAGATCCATAGGTATGTTTCTACTTCTTGGTTGACTCGTTCTGTTTCCCCATCAGTCTGTGGATGGTAGGCAGTGCTAAGGGAAAGATCATAACCAAGGAGTTTTCCTAGTTCCTTGGTGAAGGTTGAAGCAAATTGTGGTCCACAATCTGAGATAATTTTGTCATAAAGACTGAACTGTTTCCAGACTTTGTTGAGGAAAAGTGTGGCAATTCCCTCGGCTGTGGTGGTTTTCTTAGTTGGGCATAAAATTACCCCCTTCATAAGCCCATGGTTGACCATGACCAATAATGAGTCGAAGCCATTGGAGAGGGGAAGATCAGTGATGAGATCACAGGAGATTTGTTGGAATGGGTGAGAGGATCTGGAGGGAATGGGGAGTGGGGGAGGTGTGGAAGGGTGTGTGTCAGCCTTAGCACACTGGCAGTGGATACATCCTTCAACATATTTGCAAATAAAGGTGGCCATGCCTGGCCACCAAAATTCTGATGCCACTAGTTGGTGAGTTTTGAGGTATCTGGGATGGCCAGCTGTGGCATGGGAGTGGTGCCTAGCTACAATGGATCGTCGTAATTCCAGATTGTTTGGAATGTAGACGTGTCCTTGATAAGTGAGTATCCCTGCATCATATTTCCAATTGGAAAGGCGGGAGTGAAGCTGGGTGGGGACCTCTCCATCCAAGGCCTGGAGGGAATCCAAGACTAGGGGGTCAGTGGTAGATGAAGAGCAGAGTTTGTCGGTTAGGGCAGTGTCAATCATATTGACAAACAAGGAAGGAGGGAGGAGTGTTACATCATGATTGTCCTGTTCATCATCAGGGATCAGATCAGGGCAGCAGGAGAGTGCATCGGGCCCAGCCAAGTCTCTTCCTGCCACATGAATTAGCTGAAGATTGAAATTGGCAAGGTCAAGGAGCCATCTTGCTTGTCTGCAATTAAGATTTTGTGGCTGTTTGAAATAGGTCAAATTCTTGTGGTCAGTAAAGACTTGAACTGGGGTGGGGTGGCCTCATAGGTAGTGTTTCCACATTTTGAGAGCTCGGATGATAGCTAGAAGTTCCTGATCCTAGATGTTATAATTTTGTTCTGCAGGCAAGAAGGATTGGGACAGGTAAGAACAGGGTTTCCAATCCCCATTTTTGTTGGTTTGGAGGAGGATTCCTTCAGAAGCATACTTAGAAGCATTGGTGGCTATTGTGAAGTGTCTGCTGAGATCAGGAAAACGAAGGATGGGTTGTTCCAGAAATTTGTCTTTGAGTTTCTGGAATGTGTTGTTGCAATCAGGGGACCAATCCCAAGCTCAATTTTTCTGAGTCAGGTCTAGGAGAGGGCATGTGAGGTTTGAATAATTTGAGATGAATCATTGGTAGAAATTCGCAAATCCCAGGAAGGAGTGGACATCTTTTACTTTGGCCAGAACAGGCCATTTCTGGATACTGTCCAATTTGACAGGGTCCATTGCAAGGGTTCCTGGTTTGACTATCATTCCCAAGTATTCAACTTCGGGGGTGGCAAATTTGCATTTTTCCAATTTGAGATGGAGGTTGAGTTCCTTCATTTGCTGGAGAACTCGCTTGGTGTATTCTTCATGGGACTTTTGATTGGGAGAGAAAATAAGGAGATCATCCATATAAATGATCAACCATCCTTCGGCAATCATATCTTGAAAGGAGTCATTCATAAATCTTTGGAAAGTGGGGGGGGGAGTTTGATTGTCCGAAGAACATTACTGTTGGTTCAAAGAGCCCTCGATGAGTGATGAAGGCTGCTTTTCATTGGTGTCCATCTTTGATCCAGATGTTGTTGTATCCCCATCTGACGTCAAATTTGGTAAAGAGTTTGGCATCTTTTAGTTTGTCGATAAGATTGGAGATCAGGGGGAGGGGGTATGTGTCTTTGATAGTGTGGTCATTGAGATATCTATAATCTTGACAGGGGCGTAGTCCTCCATCCTTTTTCTTGATGAAGAAGAAAGGGGAGGCTTGCAGAGAGTTTGATGGGTGTATTTTGCTGGATTTGAGGTTTTCATCGATGAAATCATCTGCGGCTTTTTGTTCCTCAGGGGTAAGGGGGTAGATTTTTGAAACTTTGGGTATGAAAGTTTCGTCTAGATTTATTTCATGATCATAGGATCAGGATGGGGGAAGGTGATGGGCTGCGTTTTCAGAGAATACTTCTTTGAATTCTTTATACTTTGGGGGGAGGGTAATGGTATTTTTGGTGTCTTTTGCTTTGATGGCTAGTTTAGTGGCTGTGGTGAAAGCTTGGATGTAGCTTTCCCCAAAGGGGTGTTGGAATCCAAATTGAGTGGCTCAATGGGTAATTTGATTCATCATAGCCTGTTCACAGAAGTCTCCTGGTCCTTCCTGATCCAGGTACCTGCAGAGTAGACTTTCTTTTCGATCTAGATTGAGGGGGGTGTGATTCATAGGCCGGAGGTTGGTTTTTGGAACATAGAGTTCTCTAGTCTGGTCTTGTTCTTCTGGGATCATTACAGTTCCTTTGATCCAGTTAATTGTGGGGTCAGTTTCTTTCAACCAGGGGTATCCTAGAATAATATTTTCCCTTCCACAGTGCATTATATGGAAGTGGATTCTCTGGATAATGTTATCAAGGCATATCAGGATGAAGGTGGTGAATTTGATATCGCCATTTCAGTTTTGAGTTTGATTGACATTCCTTACAGGGATGGGGGAAGGAAGTCTTTCAAGGGGGAATTTCCATCTTTTGGCGAAATGCCAATCAATGCAGGAGATGGTTGCACCAGAGTCTACCAGTGCTTGGGTTCCAATGTCTTGAGATGCACTCAGGATTGAAACAGAAAGATAAATAGCATTTCAATCACTTTGAGAAATAAGTACAGGAGCACATCTAGTTGGGGAGGGGGCCTGCATTGGGTTGGACCTCCTCTCTAAAAACCCGAGACACAGTTGACTTCCATGTTGTTGTTGTTGCATTCTTTGATTTCTTCAATAGTGGCAGTGGTGGTAGTCTGTTGGACATTTCTAGGGGTAGGATGTCCAGGGAATTTAGTACATTTAGTTGCATTATGTCCAGGTTGACGACATCGGAAGCATAACCCCTTCTTGAAGCATTGTTTATGTTCTTCCAGGGTTAATCTCCCAATTCAGATAGCATCAACATCCATTGTGTTGGGATCATGTGTAGGTTGAGCATGGGAGTGTGATTGGAAAGAGTGATATAGGGTGTGGAAGGGGTTTCTGCTGGAGCATGTGATGTCATCTGCTTTCTGGAATTGGCTGAGGAAGTGTACAGCTTTATTGTACCAATCATTGATCTTGGTTGGGACAGTATCCATAGATATGATTTGTTTCATGAGGTTCACTGTTACTCTGGCAGCAAAATACCTGATAAGGACATTTTCATCAGAGATTTCAGAGATCTGTATGTGATTTCTAAATTCGGCAATGTATCTGGTGAGATCAGCCATGGAGTTTCCTTTCATCTGTAATGAATTGAGGGTGGTGATGGATACAGCTTTGCTGTTGTGATGGTAGAAAGTTCCTTGGTAGGCCTTTTTGAATTCATCCCAAGTGATGGTTTCTTCATTTGCTAAGATTTTGATATGGTAGGTTGCTGCCCATGTGGCGGCAGATCCTTTGGTTATATATGATAGGGCGTATGCCACTTTCTTGGTATCATTGTTATATACTTCTTTATTGGCCAGGAAGTAGAATACAATAGAGGCAAACCAAGCTTTGGCCATGGTATAGCTTCCATCAAAATGATCAGGGGGGGCGATGTGAAGTTCTACCGGTTTATGTGGGGGGGTGCTATGTTGCTCATGCTGACTGATGGGACTGGGGAGGATGGTTCTGTGGGAAGAAATGGAGGTAGAATCTGTGGGTGGGGGACTGGTGTGGGAATGACAGTGGACAGGACAGTTCCTCTGGTGAAGTGAAGGTGTCGTGTGAGGGTTAATGGAGACAGCAGTGTGGGTACCCTATTCAAGGAGAGTTGTGTGGAGAGTTCATGCGAGAGATGGGTGTCTAGTGGATTCTCATGGGCAGGGATTTCAATGTCTTCATCCTCTACGTTGGTAGGGACTGGGGTGGGATGGTGTGATGAGTCTGAGTCTGAGGGGTAGGGTTCTTGAATGTGTTCCTGGTAGAAGTGTGAATCCAGGGTATGAAGGTTGCCTGAAGGCCTAGGGTTTCTAGGGTGCTGGTGTGAAATGGTGGGATCTACTAGATAGTAGTCCTATTGAAGAGAAGCAATTCCTTTTGTTACACTTGGCCTGGGTAGAAACCAGCATAGACCTAGCAGTAATCGCCTAGGTCAAGGACAGGGGTTGAGGATAACATACTGACGTAAGTCAGGGACTCTGGAGATGAAGGTCAAGGGTTCTGGTGGATGAAGGTTGATAGTTATGTCAGATGACATCAAGGATCTTCCCAGAAGGATCACAGAGGTTCTGGGTGGCTAGAGACTAAGGACGACAATGTGGAGGCACTAAGGCCAACTTAGGGATGAACTTAAAGGAGGACAGGGGATATGAAGGTGAAAACCTAAGGTAGGAATTGCTCGGTGTTTACTGTACATGTGTGGCCAGTATTTATACTAAGTAGTGCTAGTCATACTGAGTCACTACAAGTCATCAGATAGCCATAAGGCTGCAGAAACTAAGTATAGAGCTATGCAGGTCTGTGTGAAGGTACTGCGATCAGAGGCTATGAATGATGCTGAGAAATATAAGGAGAATAAATAGTGTGGGCTGCACAAGTGGAAACGCATAGGAATGGTGATCAGAGATCTCTATGTAAATATAGATAGTAAGTGAGAATAGACATGGTAAAGTCTAGAATGTGAATAGATATTAATGTTACCATGTTGCATAGTGAAAGAATCAAAAGAAGACTGAGAGAGATTGTTATGTAATAGGGGAAGAAAAGATAGGGGGGTATCACCAATTGTAACAGAGATTATCCATATAAATGATCCGCCATCCTTCAGCAATCATATCTCAAAAGGAATCATTCATAAATCATTGGAATGTGGGGGGGGGGGAATTGTATTACCTGAAGAACATTACTGTCAGTTTGAAGAGTCCTCAGTGAGTAATGAAAGCTGCCTTCCATTGATGTCTGTCCTTGATTTGGACATTATTGTATCCCC
>JBBPLE010000733.1:0-14987 GCA_038089675.1 Boletales sp. KT-2023b
TGAGAATGCTCCTTCAGGGGTTCATCAGTTATGGGATAGGGTGGTGGAAGAGTGGGGGAAAATATCTGTGGAGGAGTGTCAAAAATGGATAGAAAGCATGCCTAGAAGGATCCAAGCAGTTATCAAGACCAAGGGAGGTCATACCAAGTACTAAATACCCTATCTTATATAAAGTCAAAAAACTGTCCCAATGAGGTGTCATTTTGATGTGCCTGCCATTTCATCAAATCTCAACCAAGTCCTTTGGGTCTTACACCATTAGAAAGCCAGGAGTAGGTATTATATTTCATACACTAACATATGTTAGATTAGGTTAGGGGTATTGATGTTAGGGGCCATATACTACAAAACATGCAAACATTGGGACAGTTTTTTGAGCCACTGTATACCTTAGAAACAAATTGCTGTATTGTGTTACCTTTATATAACTCCTTTGAGACCAATTTCCAGTACAAGGTCATATTTCAAGACAGGATCTATCTGAAAAGCCCATGCCTGCAATATATGTGGGTGATGTGAAAGTTGTGTCTGAACACAGCTGTCAGTGAGGAGCATGTGGTGAATAGCAGCAAGCCACAATGTGATGTGATGGGTCTGAGTCTGAGGGGTGGGTTTTGTCAATGCCTTCTTGGTAGAATTGAGAGTCAGGGGTACAAAGGTTGCCTGAAGGCCTAGGGTTTGAGGAACATCAGTGGGAAATGGTGGGATCTGCTAGAGAGTAGTCCTATTGAAGAGAAGCAATTCCTTTTGTTACACTTGGCCCAGGTGGAGACAAGAGTAGACCTACAGTGAGCTCAGAAACCCTTTCCATACTAACCCCAAATGCAGTGTGTGAAGTGCACCACCCAACACTGTGGGAATTTTGCTTAGCTTTGGTGGTGTTATAAATAGTACATACCCCCAGCTACAACATCGCCCCCTGGGTTGTGTGATTTGGTTCACACACCATTGAGATATGAATATTTTAAAACAGCAACACCATGGAAAGGGTTTTTGAGCTTTTGAATTGAGAACCAGGATCATAGTGAAATCATAGAGAAACTGTTACAATCAGTGATAACCCCCTATCTTTTCTTTCCTTGTTACATAATAACCTGTCTCAATCTTCTTTTGATTCTTTTGCTATGCGACATGGTAACATTGATTTCCCTTCACATTCTAGACTTTACCATGTCTACTTATGCTTACTATCTATTTTTACTTAGAGATCCCTGATAGATTCCCTATGTGTTCCCACTTGCACAGCCTGCACTATTTATTCTCTTTATTTTCCCATCATCACTCATAGCCTTTGATCACAGCTCCTTTGCACAGAATAGCATAGCTCTATACTTAGTTTACACAGCCTTATGGCTATCCATTGACTCACAGTGACTCAGTATGACTGGCACTACTTAGTATAAATACTGGCTGCACATGTACAGTAATTCTAAGCAATTCCTACCTTAGGTTTTTGCCTTCACTTCTCTAGTCCTCCTCTGAGCCAGTCCCTAAGTTTGGCCTTAATGCCTCCTCATTATCATCCTCTATCCTTTGCCACCCAGAACCCCTGTGATCCTTCTGGGAGATCCTTGATGTCATCTGATGTAAGAACATGCTCTTGGAACCCTTGATCTTCATCTTCGAAGTCCCTGACTTATGTCAGTATGTTATCCTCAGCCCCTGTCCTTGACCTAGGTGATTATCGTTAGATCTATGCTTGTTCCTACCTGGGGCAAGTGTAACAAAAGGAATTGCTTCTTCTTGATAGGACTACTATCTAGTAGATCCCACCATTTCACATCAGCACCCCAGAAACCCTAGGCCTTCAGGCAACCTTCATACCCCAGATTCACACTTCTATCAAGAACACATTCAAGAAACCCATCCATCAGACTCAGACTCTTCACACCCTACCACCCCAGCACCCACCGACATAGAAGACAAAGATCTCTACATCCCAGCCCACAAGAATCCCATTGACACTCACCTATCCAATGAGCTCTCTGCACAACTATCCTTGACCAGGATACCCACACCCCTCCCCACTAACCCTCACATGACACCTCCACTTCACCAGAGGAACTATCCCATCCACCGTCACCCCCACACCAGTCCCCCATCCTCAGATTCTACCCCTGTTTATTCCCACAGAACCATCATCCCCCATTCCCTCCATTAGCATGAATGAACTAGCACCCCCACCCCACAAACCCATAGAACTCCACATTGCCCCTCCCAATCATTTCAATGGAAGCTATGTCACTGCTAAAGCATGGTTCTCTTCAGTTGTATTCTACTTCATGGTCAATGATGAAGTATACAACAATGACACCAAGAAAGTGGCCTATGCTCTATCTTATATGATGAAAGGGTCAGCCACCACATGGGCGGCAACATATTGCATCAAGGTTATTGCAGGAAGTGAAGACATCACTTGGGATGATTTCAAAGAGGCCTTCCAAACAACTTTCTACCACCATGACAATAAAGCTGTATCCATCACAGCCCTTAATTCTCTACAAATGAAGGGAAACTCCATGGCTGACCTTACCCAATACATCACTGAATTTAGAAATCACGTCCAGATCTCTGAAATCTCTGATGAAAATGTCCTAATTGGGTACTTTGCTGCCAGAGTTACAGTAAACCTCATAAAACACATCATGTCCATGGATACCATACCAACCAAGATCAATAACTGGTACAACAAAGCTATACACTTCCTCAGCCAATTCCAAAAAGCCAATGACATTGCATGCTCCAGCAGAAACCCCTTCCACACCCCATATTGTTCCTTCCAATCACACTTCCATGCTTGACCCACATGTGACCCTAACGCAATGGATGTCGATGCTATCTGAATCAGGAGATTAACCTTGGAAGAACGTAAACAATGTTTCAAAAAAGGGTTATATCTCTGATGTTGTCAACCTGGACACAATGCAAACAAATGCACCAAATTCCCTAGTCACCCTACCCCTAGAAACATCCATCAGACTACCACCACTGCTACCATAGAAGAAATCAAAGAATGTGACAACAATAACATGGAAGTCAACCATGTCTTGGGTTTTTAAAGAGGAGGTCCAACCCAATGCAGGCCCCCTCCCCAACTAGATGTGCTCCTGTACTTACATCTCAAAGTGATCGAAATGCTATTTATCTTCCCATTTCAATCCTGAGCGCATCTCAAGACATTGGAACCCAAGCATTGGTAGATTCCAGTGCAACTATCTCCTGTATCAATTGGCATTTTGCCAAAAGATGGAAACTTCCTCTTGAAAAACTCCCCATTCCCATCCCTGTTAGGAACATCGATCAAATCCAAAATTGAAATGGCAATATCAAATTCACCACCTTCATTCCAATACATTTCGATAATGTTATCTAAAGAATCCGCTTCCACATAATGCATTGTGGAAAAGAAAACATCATCCTAGGACACCCCTGGTTGAAAGAAACCAACCCCACTATCAACTGGACCAAAGGGACCATAACCATCCTGGGGGAACAAGATCAAACTAAAGAACTCTATACCCCAAAAACTACCCTCTGACCCATGAACCATACCCCACTAAATTTAAATCAAAAGGAAAGTCTACTTTGTAGATACCTGGATCAGGAAGGACCAGGCAATTACTGTGAATGAGCAATGATGAATTGAATCACCCATTGAGCTGCCTGGTTTGGATTCCAACACCCCTTTGGGGAAAGCTATGTCCAAGCCTTCACCACTGCCACCAAATTAGCTATTGAAGCAAAGGACAACAAAAACACTGTTACCCTTCCCCCAGAATACAAGGAATTCAAAGAAGTATTCTCTGAAAATGCAGCCCATTGCCTTCCCCCATCCCGATCTTATGACCACAAAATAAATTTGGATGAAACCTTTGTATCCAAGGTCTCTAAAATCTACCCCCTCACCCCTGAAGAATGAAAAGCTGCCAACAACTTCATTGACAAAAATCTCAAATCTGGAAAAATATGTTCATCTAATTCCCCACAAGCCTCCCCCTTCTTCTTTGTCAAAAAGAAGGACAGAGGACTATGTCCTTGTCAAGATTATAGATATCTCAATGATCATACCATCAAAGATGCCTACCCTCTTCCCTTGATCTCCAACCTCATCAACAAACTCAAAGATGCCAAACTTTTTACCAAATTTGACATCCAATGGGGTACAACAATGTCCAGATCAAGGATGGACACCAATGGAAAGCAGCTTTCATCACTCACCGAGGACTCTTCAAGCCTACAGTAATGTTCTTCAGACAATCCAATTCTCCCCCCACATTCCAATGCTCCATGAATGACTCCTTTCAAGATATGATTGCTGAAGGATGGCTAATCATCTATATGGATGATCTCTGTATCTTCTTCCCTGACCAGAAAATCCATATGGAATACACCAGATGCATCCTCCAATGAATGAAAGAACTCGACCTCCATCTCAAATTGGAGAAGTGCAAATTTGCCACCCCAGAGGTAGAATATCTGGGAATGATTGTCAAACCAGGAACCCTTGCTATGGACCCTGTTAAATTGGACAGTATCCAGAAATGGCCAGTTCCAGCCAAAGTAAAAGACATCCACTCCTTCCTGGGATTTGTAAACTTCTACAGAAGATTCATCCTGAATTATTCAAACCTTGCATATCCCCTTCTAGATCTTACTCAGAAAAACTGCACATGGGACTGGTTCCCAGATTGTAATAATGCATTCCAGAAGCTCAAAACTAAGTTCCTGGAACAACCTATCCTCAGATTCCCTGATCTCAGTAAACCTTTTGCCATAGCCACTAATGCCTCCAAGTATGCCTCAGGAGGAATTCTCCTCCAGACTGATGAAAATGGAGATTGGAAGCCTTGCTCATACCTCTTCCAATCCTTCTCCCCTGCCAAACAGAACTATGACATTTATGATCAGGAACTTCTTGCCATAATCCAAGCCCTCAAAATGTGGAAACATTATCTACAAGGTGTTATGATTCATTTCTGTTTACTTCTTTGAATACAATAGACTGGCCCAACCTGGTACCTTTTACTTTCTTTAGAGTGCTCTAGAACATGCAATGTGTTCATCGCACACCTTTTATTTCCGCTTTCTATTCTTGTTATCTAAACTTCTGTTTCTCATGGAAGGTTCTATCTTCTTTCGCTTAGTAACAAACCTTCCATGACCTTCTATTAGTTTCTATTCTTCACAGTACTTAAGCCATCGCTCCACTCGATGTACCCTTAGCTTAGTCCTGCTCAATCTTACCTTTGATCTCCTGGAACTCCTTTGTCGACATCATTGTCAGACGATTCCCTTGAACCTCTTCGTTGGCCTCATTGTCAGACAATTCCCTTGGACCACTTTGTCGACCTCATCATTGGACACTTCTCTTGAACCACTTTGTCAACCTCATTGTCAGACGCTTCTCTCAAACCACTTCATCGACCTCATTGTTGGACAATTCTCTTGAACTCCTTCATTGACCTCATCATCAGACAACCCCTTTGACCTTTCGGCAAGCATCCTTGTCTGAACATCTTGAACCTTTGACCCACTGATAGTTCTTTGAGCCTACGCTTGTTCCTACCCAGACCAAGTGTAACAAAAGGACTAAGCTCCTCTGTTCAAGCTACCATCGCTGTAGTCTCTCACCATTTCCTCCCCTTGAACACCAGGAGCCCTTGAAAGGGCACTACGATGCTCTTATCGAGTCCCCTCAGAATCACCCCCCTCCACTGAATACTCTGATGAAGAAACCTTTGCCCCTGCCCCAGACATCTCTCCCAGGGAACCAACACCACCGCTCCTCACCTCCACCGAAACCAGACCTCTCCTTCTTCCTCCCCCATCCTCTACTCCCATTCCCCCTCGACAGTTCATTCCCTCACACCCACTTCCCCCCTTCCTTCCCCCACAGCCACCCCATTCCACCATGACCTTGAAACCAGTCAAACTTCACATTGGTGCCCCTGAGAACTTTGATGGTGACTATGCCAAAGCCACAACCTGGTTGGACTCTGTCCAAACCTACCTCCTTGTCAATGAAGAAGTCTATACCACCAACGCCAAGAAAATAGCCTTTGCCCTCTCATATATGACCAAAGGAGCTGCCCTTACTTGGGCCTCCTCTTTCCGAAAAGCCACTCTCAGCGCAAACAAAGGTTTTGGAACCTATGCAAACTTTATTACTGAGTTCAATACCACCTTCGAACACAGAGACACCGCTGCCCTCTCCATCTCCTGGCTCTCTTCTACCAAGATGGAAGGAAAACCCTCCCTCTCCGACCTCACTAAGTATATCTCTGAATTCCGAAACCATGTCCAGATCTGCGGGATCACCAACCAAAACATCCTTATCAGATGCTTCTCCACTGGCATCTATGTTAAACTCATGCGTTGCATCATGTCCATGGATACCATCCCCACCAAAATCGACCAATGGTATGCCAAAGCCACCTACTTCCTCACCCAATGGGGAAGAGCTGATGACTTGGCAAAACGAGGCAAGACCAACTCCCCCTACCATTCATTCTCCTCCTCCTCCTCCTCCTGCCCCCAGAAAGACCCTGACGCCATGGACATTGATGCTATCAAAGTATCTAAGTTAACCCCAGAAGAGCGAAAACACTGTATCGCCAAAGGACTCTGTTTCTGCTGCTGAAAACCTGGACACCTCTCAGGTGACTGCCCAAATTTCCCTTCCCAGCCGAAGAAAACAAGAGAAAGGAAGGTTAGAAAAGTCAAAGAAGTCCCAAGACTAGTAGAAGTCGAGGACAATGACAAAGAAGAAACCATAGCAAGAATCTCCTTTGTCACACCCAACGAGGATTTTTAGAATGGAAACCTTCCCCAACGCAAGGCTCTTCCTCTTTTACATGTGCTCCTGTACTTGTATCGTCAATTACCAAGCAATCTATGCAAATTCCCCTTGAAATTGTTGAACCATCACACCTAAAAGCTGTTGGAACTTGTGCTCTCGTTGTCTCTGGAGCACAAATCTCTTGCATCGATTGGGACTTTGTTCAAAAACATTGTCTCCCAAAAGAACGACTCCCCTCTCCCATCGCCATTAAAAACGTCAACCAATCCTCGAACAAGAACAGTCTCATCCGTTTTTCCACCATGCTCTATGTCCACATCAGACAGCTCATGCATTGTGTCATGTTCTACATCCTCAACTGTGGAAAGGAAAATGTAATCCTTGGACTTCCCTGGCTTAGACAAGCCAACCCCACCATCGACTGGATCAAGCAAGAGCTATCCATCTCCCTCGACTCCAATCAATCCCAGGAATTGTACTACAATTGTACCAAACCAACTCCTAAACCCCAGACACCAACTCCTTGCCCACCCCAACATGTACAAGTCGACTCCATCTGGGATGGACACCTCTATGACTACATGAAGAAAGATACTGAAGCCTAATACCTCCGACAGGCTAATGACAACCAAATCATCAACCGAATCATGCATTGTGGATCTCATTTCATTCCCTCTGCCACCATCACCAAACTCACAATGGCAACTGAGCTAGCCATGGCTGCTGAGAAGGCCAAACCAAAGGCAACTCTTCCACCCGAATACTCCACCTTTTTCCTCTGTCTTCTCAAAAGAAGCAACTGACCATGTTCCCCCTAGCCGACCCTATGACCATGAGATCAATCTCAATGACTCTTTCACCCCAAAAGTCGGCAAACTCTACCCCCTCTCCCCTGATGAAAAAGCTGCTACTGAAGCATTCCTCAACAAGAACCTCAAGGCAGGAAAGATTCACCCATCCAACTCTCCCCAGGCTGCCCCCTTCTTCTTTGTTAAAAAGAAAGACGGTGGCCTTTGACCCTGCCAAGACTATCACTATGTCAATGAACATACCATTTGTGATGCCTACCCCCTTCCCCTCATATCCAACCTCATTGATAAACTTAAGGGTACCAAAACCTTTACCAAATTCAATGTTCGATGGGGATACAACAATGTCCGCATCAAAGATGGTCATCAATGGAAAGTGGCATTCATCACTCACAAAGGACTGTTCGAACCAACAGTCATGTTCTTTGGTCTTTGCAACTCCCCCACCACCTTCTAACAATTCATGAATGACTCTTTCTGTGATATGATTGCAGAAGGATGGCTAGTCATTTACATGGATGACCTCCTCATCTTCTCCCCTGATGCCAAAACCCACAAAGAGCGAACCAAACGAGTACTCCAACATATGACCGAGTTAGATCTTCACCTTAAACTTGAAAAATGCACATTTGCTACCAATGAGGTTGAATACCTTGGCATGATCGTATGTCCCAATGAACTTGCCATGGACCCAGTGAAACTGGATGGTATTCATGAATGGCCAACCCCTGCCAAAGTCAAAGATGTTTGCTCCTTCTTATGGTTTGCTAACTTCTATCGACAATTCATCGCCAATTACTCCAACATCACTCGCCCCCTCCTTGACCTTACAAAGAAAAACCAACCCTGGGACTGGTCTTCCAGTTGCCAACAATCCTTCAATGAACTCAAACGACTGTTCCTTAGTTGTCCAATCCTCCATCTTCCAGACCCCGCCTGCCCCTTTGCCATTGCCACTGACACCTCCAAATACACTTCCAGTGGAGTCCTCCTTCAAACTGACGCCAACAGAGATTGGCATCCATGTTCCTATCTCTCACAATCCTTCTCCTCCACCAAATGAAACTACAACATCTATGACAGGGAACTCCTTGCCATCATTCAAGGTCTCAAAGCCTGGTGCCATTACCTCCATGGATCTCCCTTCCCTATCAAAGTTTTCACTGATCACAAAAACCTCACATATTTTCACCAACCTCAGAAACTCAACCAACGACAGGCTCGTTGGCTGCTTGACATCTCAGACTTTGACCTCCACCTGACCCATGTCCCTGGTTCCTCCCTCGCCACATCTGATGCCCTCTCTCGCCACCCAGATCTCCTTCCACCAACCGACGAAGATAATGATAATGTAACCCTCCTTCCTGACACTCTTTTTGTCAACCTCATCAACACCTCCCTCCAAACCAAACTGGCCGCCTCCTCTGCTTCTGACCCCCTTGTCCTTGATGCTCTACGCACCACCATTGGTGACATCCCTGCCCAATTCCGCTCTCGTCTTTCTGACTGGCAATATGATGCTGGCGTCCTCACCTTCCAAGGACATGTCTATGTTCCCCCTGACCTTTGCCGCTCCATCGTAGAACAACACCATGACCACACCTCTGCTGGTCATCCTAGATATCTTAAAACTCGTCAACTTGTCGCTGCCGAGTTTTGGTGGCCCAGTCTTGCTCAATTTGTGCAAAAATACGTTGAAGGGTGCACCACTTGTCAGTCTTCAAAAGCAAACACCTATCCTACCTCCCCACCCCTCTCCCCCATCATTTCCTCCTCTCCTATTCCCTTCTGACAGATCTCGTGTGACCTCATCATGGACCTCCCTATCTCCTCCAGCTTTGACAGTCTTTTGGTTGTGGTTGACCATGGGCTTACTAAGGGGGTGATTCTCTGTCCTACCAAGAAATCCGTCTCTGCCAAAGGAATCGCCTCCCTCTTCTTTCACAAAGTCTACACCCGATTTGGCCTCTACGACAAGATTATCTTAGACCAGGGACCCCAGTTTGCCTCCTCCTTTGCAAAAGAACTTGGATGACTCCTTGGATACAACCTCTCCCTCTCCACCGCATACCACCCTCAATCTGATGGAGAAACTGAATGAGTAAACCAAGAAGTAGAAACCTATCTTCAGATCTTCTGCAGAAATTCCCCCTCCACATGGTCCAACCTCATCTCCCATGCTGAATTCACACACAATCACCATCCTCACTCCATCACCAATAAATTCCCATTCTTCCTCATGATGGGATTTGAACCTTGCCCCCTCCCCACTATCATTGCTGAGACCAACCTCCTAGCAGTTGAAGAATGACTCAAACTCCTCTCTGCAGCCAGAGATGAAGCCCTGGTGGCCCATGAACTTGCCAGACAAGTTATGAAATCCTGTTTCCATGGAAAGTTCACTCCCTTCTGTAAAGGTGACAAGGTTTGGCTAGAAGCCCGAAATCTAAAATGCCTTATCTCCTATCCGAAGTTCACCCCCAAGCGAGAAGGCCCATTTACCATTACCCAGGTCTTCTCTTCCCTTACCTATAAACTCTGCCTCCCACGCATGTGGAAAATACACCTGGTCTTCCATGCATCCCTGTTATCACCCTATCATGAAAACGACATACATGGACCGAACTTCCCCTCCCCTCCACCTGACCTTATCAACGGAGAAGAGGAATACGAAATGGAAAAGATCATCTGACACCATGGAACCCCAAATAACTGAAAATTCCTAGTCCATTGGAAGGGATATTCAGCCAAAGAAAACTCCTGGTTACCTGAATCAGAGTTTAACCATGCCAAGGAAATCCTATCCAAGTATAAAACTCTCCACCCTCATGTCTTTTGTTACGACTCACTTCTTTTTCTTCGATTCTCTTTCTTTACGACAGACCGGCCCGACCCGGTATCTTTTACCTTCTTTAGAGTGCTCTAGAACATGCAACGTGTTCGTCGCACACCTTTCATCTCCGTCTTCTATTCTTGTTATCTACGCTTCTATTTCCTGTGGAAGGTTCTATCTTCACTTCGCTTAGTCACTAACCTTCCACAACCTTCTATTACCTTCCATTATTCGCAGTACTTAAGCCGTCGTCTTACTCGATGTAACCCCAGCTTAGTCCTGCTCAATTCTACCTTGAACTCCTTGACTCCCTCGTCGACTCTTCGTCGGACGATCTCCTTGAACCTCTCGTCGACTCATCGTCGGACGAACCTTTGAACCCTTCGTCGACTCTTCGTCGGACGATCTCCTTGAACCTCTCGTCGACTCATCGTCGGACGAACCCTTGAACCCTTCGTCGACTCATCGTCGGATGACCCTCTTTGACTATTCGGCAAGCATCCCTTGACCGAATCCTTCGAACCCTTGACCCTCAGTTAGTTCTTTGAGCCTACGCTCGTTCCTACCCGGACCAAGCGTAACACTACCCTCTCTCCCCTGACGAAAAAGCCGCTACTGACGCATTTCTCGATGAGAACCTCAAGGCAGGAAAGATTCGTCCCTCCAACTCACCCCAAGCCTCCCTCTTCTTCTTCGTTAAAAAGAAGGACAGCGGCCTTCAACCCTGCCAAGACTATTGCTACATCAACGAACACACCATCCGCGACGCCTATCCCCTTCCCCTCATCTCCGACCTTGTCGACAAACTTAAAGGTGCCAAGACCTTTACCAAGTTCGATGTTCGTTGGGGATACAACAATGTCTGCATCAAGGATGGTCACCAATGGAAAGCGGCCTTCATCACCCACAAAGGACTGTTCAAACTGACGGTCATGTTCTTTGGTCTTTGTAACTCCCCTGCCACCTTCCAACGTTTCATGAATGACTCCTTCCATGATATGATCACAGAAGGATGGCTCGTCATCTACATGGACAACCTTCTCATCTTCTCCCCTGACGCCAAAACCCATGAGGAGCGAACCAAATGGGTACTCCAATGTATGACCGAGTTAGATCTTCACCTCAAACTTGAGAAGTGCACGTTTGCTACCAACGAGGTTGAATACCTTGGCATGATAGTACGCCCCGATGAGCTCGCCATGGACCCAGTGAAACTGGACGGTATTTGTGAATGGCCAACCCCTGCTAAAGTCAAAGATGTCCGCTCCTTCTTGGGGTTTGCCAATTTCTACCGGCGATTCATTGCCAACTACTCCAACATCGCCCACCCTCTCCTTGACCTTACAAAGAAGAACCAACCCTGGAACTGGTCCCCCGGTTGCCAACAATCCTTCGATGAACTGAAACAACTTTTCCTTAGTCGTCCAATCCTTCATCTCCCAGACCCCGCCCGCCCCTTTGCCATCACCACAGACGCCTCCAAATATGCCTCTGGTGGAGTCCTCCTCCAAACCGATACCAATGGAGATTGGCATCCATGTTCCTATCTCTCACAATCCTTCTCCCCCGCCAAACACAACTATGACATTTACGATAGGGAACTCCTCGCCATCATTCGTGGCCTCAAAACCTGGCACCACTATCTCCAAGGATCCCCCTTCCCCGTCGAAGTCTTCACTGATCACAAAAACCTCACGTACTTCTGCCAACCCCAGAAACTCAACCGACAACAGGCTCGTTGGCTGCTTGACATTTCCAACTTCAACCTTCACCTAACCCATGTCCCTGGTACCTCTCTTGCCGCACCCGATGCCCTCTCTTGTCACCCAGATCTTCTCCCATCGACCGACGAGGATAATGACAATGTAACCCTCCTCCCTGACACTCTTTTTGTCAACCTCATCAACACCTCCCTCCAAACTAAACTAGCTGCTTCCTCTGCCTCTGATCCGCTCATCCTAGAAGCGCTATGTGCTACCACCAGTGATATCCCTGCCCGATTCCACTCTCATCTCTCTGATTGGCAATACGACACTGGTGTCCTCACCTTCCAAGGATGCATCTATGTTCCCCCAGACCTCCGCCACTCCATCGTAGAATGACACCATGATCACGCCTCTGCTGGTCACCCTGGATATCTTAAAACTTGCCAACTCGTCGCTGCTGAGTTTTGATGGCCCGGCCTTGCTCAGTTTGTGCAAAAATACGTCGAAGGCTGTGCCCTCTGCCAATCCTCCAAAGCAAACACCCATCCCACCACCCCTCTCCTTTTCCCCATCACCTCTTCTTCTACCATTCCCTTCCGACAGATTTCCTGTGACCTCATCATGGACCTCCCTGTCTCCGACAGCTTCGACAGTCTTTTGGTTGTGGTCGACCATGGACTTACTAAGGGGGTGATTATCTGCCCTACGAAGAAATCCATCTCCACCGAGGGAATCGCCTCCCTCTTTTTCCACAAAGTCTACACTCGGTTTGGCCTCTATGACAAAATCATCTTGGATCGTGGACCCCAGTTTGCCTCTTCCTTTGCAAAAGAACTTGGACGCCTCCTCGGATACAACCTCTCCCTCTCCACGGCTTACCATCCTCAGTCTGACAGAGAAACTGAACGGGTAAACCAAGAAGTGGAAACCTATCTTTGGATCTTTTGCGGCAATTCCCCCTCCACATGGTCCGACCTTATCTCCCATGCTGAATTCGCCCACAACCACCGCCCTCATTCCGTAACCAACAAATCGCCATTCTTCCTCATGATGGGATTTGAACCTCGCCCCCTCCCCACTATCATCGCTGAAACCAACCTCCCAGCAGTCAAAGAACGACTGAAACTCCTCTCCACAGCTAGAGATGAAGCCCTGGCGGCCCACGAACTTGCCAGACAAGTTATGAAATCCCACTTTCATGGAAAATTTACCCCCTTTCATAAAGGTGACAAGGTTTGGCTAGAAGCCCGAAACCTAAAACGCCTTATCTCCCATCCAAAATTTGCACCCAAGCGAGAAGGACCATTTACCATTACTCAGGTCCTCTCTTCCCTCACGTATAAACTCCGCCTCCCACGAACGTGGAAAATACACCCGGTCTTCCATGCATCCTTGTTATTGCCCTATCACGAAAACAACGTACATGGACCGAACTTCCCTTCTCCTCCACCTGACCTTATCAACGGAGAAGAGGAGTACAAAATGGAAAAGATCATCCGACATCGTGGATCCCCAAACAACTGAAAATTCCTAGTCCATTGGAAGGGATATTCGGCCGAAGAAGACTCCTGGTTACCCAAATCAGAGTTTGACCACGCCAAGGAAATCTTATCTGAGTATAAGACCCTCCACCCTCATGTCTTCCCTTCATCATCCCTTGCACCACCTTCGAAACACAAACATGTCCGCTCCCACTAGATCCCCTTCCCCCACCACTGCTACCACTGGCTGGACCACCCCCTTGCTCTATCATATCCAAGGACTCAACTCCACTAATTACAACCCAGGCATTCCCCAGTCTACGTCCCCTCCTCTGAATCTCCCCCCTCCACTGAACCCTCGGACGAAGAAACCTTCACTCCTGCCCCTGACATCTCTCCTTGGGAACCAACACCACCTCTCCCCACCCCCACCATAACCAGACCTCTCCTCCTTCCTCCCCCATCCTCCACTCCTGTTCCTCCTTGTCAGTTCATTCCCTCTCACCCACTTCCCCCTTTCCTTCCCCCACAACCCCCTCGTTCCACCATGACTTCTAAACCCGTTGAACTTCGCATCGGCGCTCCCGAAAACTTTGATGGCGACTATGCCAAAGCCACGATCTGGTTGGACTCTGTCTGAACCTACCTCCTCGTTAACGAAGAAGTCTATACCACTGATGCCAAGAAGATAGCCTTTGCCCTCTCGTATATGACTAAAGGAGCTGCCCTCACCTGGGCCTCCTCCTTCCGAAAAGCCGCCCTTAACGCAAACAAGGGTTTCGGTACTTATGCAGACTTTATCACCGAATTCAACACTGCCTTTGAACACAAGGACACCGTTGCCCTCTCCATCACCTGGCTCTCATCCACCAAGTTGGAAGGAAAACCCTCTCTTGCCGACCTCACCAAGTATATCTCCGAATTCCAGAACCACGTCCAGATCTGCAGGATCACCGACCAAAACGTCCTTATCGGATATTTCTCTACCGGCATCTACACCAAACTCATGCATCACATCATGTCTATGGACACCATCCCCACAAAGATCGACAAATGGTATGCCAAGTCTACTCACTTCCTCACCCAATGGGGAAGAGCCGACGACATGGCAAAGCGAGGCAAGACCACCACCTCCTACCATTCATTCTCCTCCTCCTCTTCCCACCCCCAAAAAGACCCTGACGTCATGGACGTTGATGCCATCAAGGTATCCAAGTTAACCCCCGAAGAATGGAAATGCTGCATCACCAAAGGACTTTGTTTCCGCTGCTGAAAACCCGGACACCTCTCTGACGACTGTCCCAACTTCCCTTCTCAGCCGAAGAAGACCAGAGAAAGGAAGATTAGGAAGGTCGAAGA
>JBBPLE010000734.1:0-11359 GCA_038089675.1 Boletales sp. KT-2023b
AACCCAAAATGGGAATGGCGATATCAAGTTTACCACTTTCATCCTGATATGCCTCAACAACATTATTCAACGAATCTGCTTCCATGTAATGCACTGTGGAAGGGAAAATCTCATCCTAGGACATCCATGGTTAAAAGAAACCAATCCTACTATTGATTGGGTCAAAGGAACCATAACTATCCCCAAGGAAAACGATCAACCAAGGAACTTTACACCCCACAAAACTCCCTTCAACCCATGAACCACACCTCACTGAACCTTGATTGAAAAGAAAGCCTCCTCTGCTGATACCTTGACTAAGAAGGACCCTCTGATTTCTGTGAACAAGCCATGACGAACTGCATCACCCACCAAGCAGCCCGGTTCAGATTCCAACATCCCTTCGAGGACAGTTACATCCGGGCTTTCACCACCACTACCAAATTAGCCATAGAAGCAAAAGATGTCAAAGATACTGTCACCCTCCCCCCTGCATATAAGGAATTTGAGGAAGTATTTTCCAAAAATGCAGCTCATCGCCTTCCCCCATCCCAATCCTATGACCATGAAATAAACCTTGATGAGACATTCATACCAAAAGTCTCAAAGATCTATCCTCTCACCCCAGAAGAACAAAAAGCTGCAGACAACTTCATTGATGAAAACCTCAAATCAGGCAAAATACGTCTGTCAAATTCCCCACAAGCCTCCCCTTTCTTCTTTGTCAAAAAAAAGGATGGAGGGTTACACCCATGCCAAGATTACAGATACCTCAATGATCACACCATCAAAGACACATACCCTCTTCCCCTGATCTCTGACCTCATCAACAAACTCAAGGATGCCAAACTCTTTACCAAGTTCAATGTCCAATGGGGCTATAACAACATCTGGATCAAAGATGGGCATCAATGGAAAGCAGCCTTCATCACTCATTGAGGGCTTTTCAAACCAACAGTAATATTCTTTGGACAATCAAACTCCCCTCCCACATTCCAACAATTTATGAATGACTCCTTCCGAGACATGATAGCTGAAGGATGGCTAATCATCTATATGGATGACCTTCTCATTTTCTCCTCAGATCCAAAAACCCATGAAGAATATACCAAACAGGTCCTCCAACAAATGAAAGAACTTGATCTTCATCTCAAACTGGAGAAATGCACATTTGCTGCCCCAGAGGTTGAATATTTGGGCATGATAGTCAAACCAGGAACCCTTGCAATGGATCCTGTTAAATTGGATGGTATCCAGAAATGGCCAGTACCAGCCAAAGTAAAGGATGTCTGTTCTTTTTTAGGATTTGCAAACTTCTACAGACAATTCATTTCAAATTACTCAAACCTCGCATGACCCCTTCTAGACTTAACCCAGAAAAACCACACCTGGGACTGGTCCACAGAATGTAATGCCACCTTTCAGAAACTAAAAGCCAAGTTGTTGGAAAAAACCCATCCTCCACTTCCCTGATCTCAGTAAACCCTTTGCCATTGCCACCAATGCTTCCAAATTCACCTCTGGAGGAATCCTCCTCCAAACTGATGAGAATGGAGATTGGAAACCTTGTTCCTATCTCTCTCAATCTTTTTCCCCTGCCAAAAGAAACTACAACATCTACAACCAAGAGCTCCTAGCCATCATTAGAGCTCTCAAAATGTGGAAACACTATCTCCAAGGCCACCCTACTCCTGTCCAAGTCTTCACCAACCACAAGAATCTCACCTACTTCAAGCAACCACAAAATCTGAATCATCAACAAGCAAGATGGCTTCTTGATCTTGCTGACTTCAACCTGCAGTTAATTCATGTAGCAGGAAAGGACTTGGCAGGGCCAGATGCACTCTCCTGCCACCCTGATTTGATCCCTGATGATGAACAAGACAACCATGATGTAACTCTTCTCCCACCTTCCCTATTTGTCAACATGATCAACATGGCCTTAACTGACAAACTCCACTCCTCATCCACAACCGACCCACTAGTCCTGGACTCCCTCCAGGCATTGGATGGCAAGGTCCCTTCCCAACTTCATTCTCACCTCTCTGATTGGAAATATGATGCCAGTATCCTCACATACCAAAACTGGGTCTATGTTCCAAATGATCTAACACTCTAATGCTCTGTTGTGGCATGACACCACTTCCACACCTCCACCGGCCATCCTGGGTACCTGAAGACTCGCCAATTAGTGGCATCTGAATTCTGGTGGCCAGGCATGGCAACCTTCATTCAAAAATACATTGAAGGATGTGTCCACTGCCAACATGCCAAAGCTGACACTCACCCCTCAGCACCCCCCCCACTCCCCATTCCCTCCAAGTCTTCTCACCCATTCCAACAAATCTCCTGTGATCTTATCACCAACCTTCCCCTTTCTGACAGCTTTGACTCATTATTGGTCGTGGTCGACCACAGGCTTACAAAGGGGGTAATTTTATGCCCAACTAAGAAAACTGCTACAGCTGAGGGAATTGCCACACTCTTCCTCAACAAAGTCTGGAAATGGTTTGGTCTCTATGACAAAATTATCTCCAATCACAGACCACAATTTGCCTCTGCCTTCACCAAAGAATTAGGGAAACTCCTTGGTTATGATCTTTCCCTTAGCACTGCCTATCACCCACAAACTGACAGAAAAATGGAACAGGTCAATCAGGAAGTTGAAACATACCTATGGATCTTCTGTGGAAACAACCCAACAATCTGGGCAGAACATATCACCATGGCAGAATTCACACACAATCATCACCCCCATTTCATTACCCAAAAGTCCCCGTTCTTCCTCATGATGGGCTATGAACCCTGCCCCCTCCCCATGGTTATCTCTGAATCATGGCTACCAGCGCTAGAATTACGTCTTAAAGAACTATCGGCTGCCCATGATGAAGCACTAGCTGCACATGACCTTGCATGGCAGCTTATGAAATCAAGGTACCACAGGAAGTTTACTCCATTCACTAAAGGAGATAAGGTTTGGCTAAATGCCAAGAACCTTAAACGAAATGTCACTGCCCCTAAGTTCTCAGCAAAACAAGAAGGACCTTTTACCATCACCAAAGTCCTCTCCCTGGTTACATATCAACTATGGCTTTCCCTGACCTGGAAAATTCACAATGTCTTCCACACCTCACTGCTTTCAAGGTATCATAAGAACGAGATACACGGCCCCAACTTCCCAGCCCCTCCACTGGATCTGATCAGAGGGGAAGAAGAATATGAAATTGAACGAATTATCAAGCACCGTGGTAACCATTCCCAGAGGCAGTACCATGTGCGGTGGAAAGGCTATCCACCAGAAGATGACTCCTGGCTTCCCAAAAAAGAATTGAAATACACACAGGATATCCTCAAAGGGTATAAAAACCTCATTCGCAAAACATCACCTTCATCTCAAAAATCACCCAAACACACCTGCACCACTGCTTCCAAACCATAACTACCATGTCTGCCACCTCTTCCATCTCTGTTTTCTCCAGCTCCCCCACTCCCCCACCAATCAGCTCCCCTTCTGCCTCCCCAGTTCTACCTCCCTCTGCCTCTACCACCATTGAGGAACAAATCCTCCAGATCGCACTCCACATCCCTGATACCATCCTAGACAACCTCATCACAAGCCCGGTTGTTCAACAGCCTACTCCTGTCTCCCCCACCCCCATGACCCCTCCAGGCCTTCCCACCATTCCCCCTTTTCCCCCCTCCATCCCAGTTCACACCCACCACCTCTGTCGCCCCAATCACCACATCCTATTCACCCATGTCCTCTCCTAAGAAGCCCCTCACTCCACTTTAGAACAACACCCCACATATCAAATGTCCCCAGAAGTCATTGCCACCATTGCTACCTTCAACAAAACAGCCTCACTGATCCGAAACTTATCTATCACTTACTGATCCTCAGATGCCCCCCTCTGGACCATAGTAGGTCAACTCAGGGAAAAGGCACTAGACAATCTCTATCACTTAGGCCTTGGCCACTTCATCGAGCATGTCCTCCCCTATGGAACCATTGCAGAAGTCATCACCACCATCACTTTAAATCTTATAACTGAGGAATGCCATGCCTACCTCTATGGCCGACCATCATTTACCTCTCATATCCCCCCATCCCTTGCCGATTTCATTGCCCCCATCCCTTCCTTTCACAACCACCCCAACAAAGAACAGGAGAACACACCCCCTGTTGCCACTGACTTCCAACCCTGCCACACCCCCACCAGCCTACAAGCTGTGGCTGCACTCATGAACTTATCCAGGTGCAACACCACCACCTGGCATCCAACCCCACACCCAAATACTGGCACTATCCTCTCAGACACAGGAGCTACCACCAATTGGGATGAAATACCTGCACCCCCTCCCTCCAATCCCTCTCACTGCAACTGATGCTGCCATCACAGACATTGAACCCTTGAATGTAGGCAATACCACTGCAACCACTGCCGACACCAAGCTCCTGGATATACTCATCGTTCCTGCCCCAATCAACCCTGTCCTCAATGCACCAACAACTGGGGAACTGACCCCAACAATGTTCCCACTATCAATCACCATGGATGCAAGAAATGCAGCTCCCTCCACAGTCATAACTGGGGATGTATGGACTACTACCATGGATGGCAAGATACCTGGGGGGACGAAAACATCAACAATAAGGAAGTTATCTTCGATTGAAGTAAATCCAGTGGCTTTGCCATACAAAGGGGGTAATGTTACAATCAGTGATAACCCTCTATCTTTTCTTTCTATGTTACATAACAATCTCTCTCAATCTTCTTTCAATTCTTTCACTATACAACATGGTAACATTAATATCCATTCATGTTCTAGACTTTACCATGTCTATCTATGCTTACTTTCTATATTTACATAGAGATCTCTGATCACCATTCCTATGCGTTCCCACTTGCACAGCCTGCACTATTTATTCTTTATATTTCTCATCATCATTCATAGCCTCTGATCGCAGCACCTTCACACTAGTCCACATAGCTCTATACTTAGTTTCCGCAGCCTTATGGCTATCCAATGACTCATAGTGACTCAGTATGACTAGCACTACTTAGTATAAATACTGGCCATACATGTACAGTAACACTAAGCAATTCCTACCTTAGGTTTTCACCTTCACTTCATTGTCCTCCTCATCATTGTCCTTAAGTCCTTGTCCACCCAGAACCTCTGCAATCCTTCTGGGAGATCCTTGACATCATTTGATGTAACCTCGAACCTTCATCCACCAGAACCCTTGACCTTCATCTCCAGAGTCCCTGACTTATGTCAGTACATCACCCTCAACCCCTGTCCTTGATCTAGGCAACTACTGCTAGGTCTATGCTTGTTCCTACCCAGACCAAGTGTAACAGTAGTCCTATCAAAGAGAAGCAATTCCTTTTGTTACACTCAGTCCAGGTAGGAACAAGCATAGACCTAGCAGTAATCACTTAGATCAAAGACAGAGGTCAAGGTTTACATTTTGACATAAGTCAGGGGGCTTCAGAGATGAAGGTCAAAGGTTCCGGTGGATGAAGGTTCAAAGTTATGTCAGATGACATCAAGGATCTCCCAGAAGGATTGCAGAGATTCTGAGTGGACAAGGACTAAGGACGATGATGAGGAGGCACTAAGGCCAAACTTAGGGGTGAACTCAGAGGAGGACAGGGAAGTGAAGGCAAAAACCTAAGGTAGGAATTGCTTAGCTTTACTGTACATGTACAGCCAGTATTTATACTAAGTAGTGCTAGTTATACTGAGTCACTACGAGTTATCGGATAGCCATAAGGCTGTGGAAACTAAGTATAGAGCTATGCAGACCAGTGCAAAGGTGCTGTGATCAGAGGCTATGAATGATGATGAGAAATATAAAGAATAAATAGCACAGGCTGCACAAGTGGGAATACATAGGAATGGTGATCAGAGATCTCTATGTAAATATGGAAAGCAAGCATAGATAGACACGGTAAAGTCTAGAACATGAATGGATATTAATGTTACTGTGTCGCATAGCAAAAGAATCAAAAGAAGATTGAGAGAGATTGTTATGTAACATAGAAAGTAAAGATAGGAGGTTATCACCAGTCATAACAACAATCTCCTTGCTGCTAAGCTTGCACAGTCTCTCTCCACTAATAAACATCATTCACCTGCCCCTCATTTTCAGGTCAGCAACCATGTTCTCCTTGTCACTAAACATCATCACTGTGAATACTTGCAAGTCAGTGACAATCACATCACAAAGTTCATGCCCTGTTTCAATGGTTCCTACCTCATCACAGATGCACACCCTGAAATGTCTACCTACACACTCAATGTTACACTTGGCCCAGGTAGGGACAAGTGTAGACTTCATGGTAATTGCCTAGGTCAAGAACAGGGGCTACAGGTTATGTACTGATGTAAGTCAGAGGCCCCAAAGATGAAGATTATGGGTTCCAGTGGACAAAGGTTCAAGGTTATATCAGCTGATATCAAGGGACTCCTAGAAGGATCACAGAGGTTCTAGGTGAATGAGGATAGGGACAACAATGAGAAGGCACTAAGGCCTAGCTTAGGGACAACTTAGAGGAGAACTGAGGGTTGAAGGTGAAAACCTAAGGTAGGAATTGCTTAAGGTTACTGTACATGAGTGACAAGTATTTATACTAGAAGGTGCCAGTCATACTGAGTCACCTAGAGTCAACAAATAGCCATAAGGCTGTGCAAACTAAGTATAATCCTATGCAAAACTGTGCAAAGGCGCTGTGATCAGAGGCTATACAAGTGATGATGAGAAATGAGAATAATAAATAGTGTGGGCTGCACAAGTGGGAACACATAGGAAATGGATCAGAGATCTCTATGTGAAAATAGATAGTAAGTGTAAATAGACATGGTAAAGTCTAGAATGTGAAGGAATATTAATGTTACCGTGTTGCATAAAGATAGAATCAAAAGAAAACTGAGAGAGGTTAATATGTAAAGTGGAAAGAAAAGATAGGGGGGAATCACAAATCATAACACTCAACCTCCCCAATTCTCCCAACATCTATCCAACCTTCCATGTCAGCCAACTTCATCTGTACCATCCAAATGATGCCAACCTTTTCCCATTGCATGAGCACCCTCATCCAGGACCAGTTGTCACTGCATTGGGTGCTAAAGAAAACTTCATTGACCAGATTTTAGATGAGCAGAAGGTTAGCCATGCTCATCAATATTTGGTATGCTGGGTTGGATATTGAGCAGAGGATGATGAATAGTTGCCATGTCACATGCTTGAGGGTTGTGAAGTGTTGAACATTTGGAAATCAAGAGAGTAGGGGAGGGTGTAAGGAGACAGACAGTTAGATGGACAAGAATTGCTTTGTCAATCACATACTGATCAATGCTGATCAGTATGTGATCAGACTATCTATAGATTGACATATGATAGTGGAATGCTCTCCCTTAGTATATAGGGGTGGGCAGTTGTACAACTAGGATCATTATTACATTTTGTCTGTATGATTAGACTGGTGTTACCTGGTACTCATTTCTTCCTTTAGAGTGCTCTAGAACACTCAATGTGTTCATCACACACATTTCATTTCTGTCAACTATTTTTGTTATCTTGACTTCTTTTCTTTGAAGAACATTCTATCTCTTTATGCCTAGTCACAAACATTCCATACATAACATTTCATTGCCTTCTACCTCACAGTACTTAGGTCTTGGTCATACTCAACATACCCTAGCTTAGTCCTGCTCAATCTTACCTTGATTTTCTATAAAGCCTTTGAACCCTCCATCAACTTCTCTGTCAAACATCTCCTTAAAACTCATCAACTCCTCTGTTGACTAAATCCTTGACCTCTTGGCAAGTATATCATGCAGACACTTCAAACCCTTGACCTTGCTTTAGTTCTTTGAGCCTATGCTTGTTCCTACCTGGACCAAGCATAACAATCATCAATTGTACTGCTTCCATGAGTTCTCTTCACCCTGACACCTTAGTGTTTTTCCACTGTTAGGCAGTCTTACCAAGTGCTTAAAAGACAACTTGAATGTGTACTACAGCCTCCATAACTCTGAGCCAATTTGGCTTGTGACCCCAGGGTGTTTGGAAACCAAGAGTATGTCTTCTCTGCCCAGTGGATCATTGATGCAATAACATCCAATGCCAAATAAACCACATCTTATTATATTTTTGATGTGTCACACAACATACTCTACTGTTGAAGTTTTGACCAAGATCAGCAAAACACTTTTGTACTGTGCAGCATGCACAATTTCCACAGCTAGGTCCTCTTATTCACAGCCTTACAGTGCTCCACAGCAAAAACATTTTTCAGTATTAAGCCAGGTCAAAAAGTTTACCAGCCAATCTTTATACAAATACAAGCTACTGTGCAAGTTTTTGTGGCTTTAGATACAAATGTGGTGGTGTGGTGTAGACAACAAAGTATGTGTTTTGCTATGAAGTTGTGTTAGTGGGTACCTTGCTTACTTAATCGTCGGGTTTTCATTCTGTCGCTCCCGGCCCATGACACGTCGTCTCTCACATCAACTTCATTGTTGTGAGCATTGGGTTAGAGGAGATTTGTGACTCCATAAACAAGCATGGGGGTGATTGGGGCAGGCTGAAAGGAACAGATATCACATATCAGTGACGACCCATGTTTGTAAGTAGAGGATGTTAGTACAATATGCAGTAAATCGTGAAATATCTGCAGTGCCACTGCTTGCTTCATCATATGATTCGAGGGCTCTCCCGCTGCGTTCGGATTGAACGTAGTCAATTACACTTTGATCGCTCACTTTCTTCTCGAGTCCGCCCACGACGTCACGATGTCCCTCACAAACACGTTCCGTCGAGCAGAAAGCCGTTCAATGCACTGTTCACCTCTGACATTCGAAAACTCGTTCAGTCTAATGCCAAAAACTGGGCGTACCTTCCCCACGTACTCCGCCGCCTAGAGACTTTCGGAATCCCTCGCACACACCTCCCAGACCTTCTTTCTTCCTTCCTTGCCGATGTTCGCCAAGGCATGCTCTTCGACGACGCTCAGTCCACAAAATTTCACCTGGCCCAGTCCACGCTTGCACCCTCGGACGCATACTCTGGCCAACGTCTCGACCAAATCCTCTCCCAGCTATTTTTTACCTGGGCCTCCGATGCAGACAAACAGCGTCACCTTCGTGCATGCGTCCCTCGATCCACCCTTGACGTGATTGCACGCCTCCATCGCGTCGCCGACCTCTCTTACCCTGCCGACCTCTTTCCAAAGGCACGCGCCATGAAACGAAAGTTCGTCATGCACGTCGGTCCTACGAACAGCGGAAAAACGCACATGGCGTTGCGCGCGCTCGCGGCCTCGAGCTCGGGTCTGTACGCCGGGCCGCTGCGCCTTCTCGCACACGAAATCTGGGAGCGGTTGAACAGAGGACAGATCGTTCCTCTCGGTATGGATCCCGAACCTGGCTCGGAGCCCGACACGAGCATCAACATGGACGTCGTCACCGAGACCGGCTCGCGCCCCACCGTTCGCAAGGAGGGACATGCCACGTACGTACGGCAGTGCAACCTTCGCACGGGAGAAGAGTTTCGTGTCGTTGCGGACGACGCGTCGCTCATGAGCTCGACGGTGGAGATGGCCAGCTTTGACAAACCCATCGACGTCGCCGTCGTGGACGAGATACAGATGATCGCCGATCCGGAGCGTGGTTCTGCCTGGACCAACGCTGTCTTGGGTCTTCCTGCACGCGAAATTCACCTTTGTGGCGAAGACACTGCGGTACCAATCATACAAGACATTCTCGATTACACTGGGGATGAACTCGTCGTCAATCGGTATGAGCGACTCACGCCCCTAGAAATCCAAGAATCGTCCTTGGACGGCGACTTGTCGCAAATTCAAAAGGGCGACTGTCTCGTCGTATTCTCGCGGGATGGCATCTTTGCTGTGAAAGCAAAGGTCGAGGAGAAGACCGGGTTGCGCTGTGCGGTCGCCTATGGTAGGCTTCCGCCCGAAGTTCGGTCTGAGCAAGCGGCGCTTTTCAACGACCCCAATAGTGGGTACGATGTTATCGTCGCCAGCGACGCAGTCGGAATGGGGCTGAATCTGTGCGCCCACTTTTTGCTTTTAACCTTCGCACTCACATACCACGTTTCGCAGAAAGATCAAACGCGTCGTATTCGAAACGCTCCACAAGTTTGATGGACAGGAAAGACGCCCATTGTCTATATCTCAAATAAAACAGATTGCTGGGCGAGCTGGGCGGTATGGACTACATGGCCAACCCGGCGGTTTTGTCACAACACTCCACAAGGAAGATGTACCGATTCTCTCTCGAGCACTTGCAACGGCCACTCCCCCTCTCAGTTACGCCGTCTTAGATCCGCCAGGACATTGGATGGAGGAAGTCTCTCAGGCACTCCCTCCCACCGCCTCTACCAAAGCCCTCCTCGAAGTACCCTCCTTCCTCTCTGGCATTCGTCCCCCTTTCCGTGCTGCTTCCCAGGTCCGGTTAGACCAACTCAGCCAGTTCATCGACACCCACGCCAGCGATTTGCTCTTGTCTGATAAACTCCTCTTCAAGAACTGCCCCATCCAATGGTCCGATCCTGTCGCGCTCGATGCGCTCGCCCAGATCATGCGTCTGTATGCGAGCACGATCCGCGTCGATCTCGATGCGGTACTGTCCGTCGCCCCGTTCATGGACGTTCTGGAGGACGTGGAGGCCATGATGCCTGATCGTCCCAAGGCGCGTGCGTGCAAGGACGCGTTGAAGCACCTGGAAGGGCTCCACAAGGTGCTCGTGCTCTACCTCTGGCTCTCATTTCGCAACGCGATGGCGTTTTACGACGTGGACAGGGCGTACGCGCTCAAGACGCGCGTGGAGCGCGTGCTGGAGTGGTGTCTTCAGCAGCTTTCGTCGCGTGGACGGTCGCATGCCGCCCGCCTCACGATGGACAAGTTGGACTATCGACATCGTCGGAAGGCGAGGGAGGAGGGGCGGGATTGGGTGGCGGGAGTGGCGGCTGCGAAAACGGTCGCGGAGAGTACGCGGCGGCGGTGAGGTTGCATCGCGCGTCCATATGTGATCACGAGATGGTGCTTGGGCTTGTAATTGCTGAGTAATGCTTTCGGGATGTTCTCTTGGGGCTCGTGCATCTCTCGGTCCGGAAAGCGGTACGCAGGAATCGGACCGACGAGCCGCGATCGACGGAAGCATGAGAACTTGACCACACCACCCAAGCTGTCCCATCGCCCAACACAGCTGCATATTGTAAATGACCCGCTGGGCTGGGTGCCAGTCACCCATCGCCAAGGCTATTCCTGCATTCCGTGCGCGTGCAGGCGCAGTGCCCTGGTGTTTGAGCCCGGGTCCACCCTTATCGACACCCCCTTCCTTGAGGCGT
>JBBPLE010000735.1:0-14950 GCA_038089675.1 Boletales sp. KT-2023b
TCAGGCACCCACTGGATGTCATACGTATGTGCAATCTCGACGAGATACTCGTCCATCTTTAAAGCCGTGGGGGGTGGCGATGACAGTATTTGCTTTACCTAAAAAATAGACGGGTCAGAGAGACGCACAACGCTGGTTGGAAGGAAACGTACGCGTGAGGAGACATGGTTATCCCGAGCCGCATGCACAAACACAGGTCCGAGCCGTTGGACGAGGATGTCCCTCACGGCGTTCAGATCTTGACAGCAATTCCATAAGAACGACGCGCACACCAACTTGAAGGCATACCTTTGGACCCAGTGCTCGGTGCAGCATGTATAAGGGTCGCTGCAGCCTCGACCAAAGCGGGGCTCAACCGTGGCAGCTTCCTAGCAACCAGCGACAGAAGCGCGTCAACGCATCCGCGCTAGTGCCAACGTCAATAGGGCGACTTACCCGAGACGACCATCCAACCCGCCCTCCTCCTCCTCCTCCCACTGCAGCCCCAACCCAATCCCAGCCCCCAATTCCCCCACACGACTCCCTACCACACCTGCCAGCATCTCCAGCTCCTCCAACAAATCCGCCATCACATCGTCCTTGATCAGCGTCGCCGCCTTGCTGCGTGCAAGCGCGACCTGGCCCTGCGAGAGACATTTAGCAATGTCGCGTCGCGTCTGTTGGCTCTGGGCGTCCTTGCGCTCTTGAAGTTGGCCGAGGCGTTGCGAGGTCGTTCGGAGGAGTGTCTGTACGCGGTTCAGTTAGTTACAGGTACCGTGCCAGAGACATGGACTATGCCTTGAACGCGACCGGATCCCAGCTCTCCATGGTCTAGGTTCGTAAGGTGAAAAGTCAAAGGTAAAAAAAGAACCTGAGAGAAGAATCGCAGCGTGTCACGGTCAAATGCATATAACGAGTGTAGGTAAATTTGTAGTCGTCACTGACAAACTTTTTGCCAGGCGATGCCGCACAGCTCATGAGCGAACGGGAGGTTCAGGTGGAGCATCCATGAAGTTTCAATGTTGTTATATTAATTAGTTGGTTGCCAAGATGTCTACTGTGGTTGTCCGTGATGCCGAGCTAGCCTACAAAGTCCATTGATACAAGAAATACAGTTAAGTAAAGCTACAGGAGATGTGCAGGGAGTGGTTTGGATAGCCTCGCACGCGAGGATTGGGTCATTGGGCCGCCTTCGTTTTGTATCTCTCTAGGAGATGGCGGTGGGGGCATCTGCGAGAGATGTCTTGGATATCCCACGCATTGCTGTGCATGCATGGCAGTGGGTCCGAAACTGATGGAGTGATTCTGATGGTGGGAGTGTGGCGACGGCGTCTGAGGGTAAGACACGAATGCAGATGGGGAGATGGGCGGGGAAACAGAGAGCGTGAGCATGGGGCGTGAATGAGGCCCATTACCGTGTTTAAATGCAGGAAGTGAACGATGTCGACTGGGAATCGCAGCAAGCGAGAGAACCGGCTGTGAATTAACATGCGACGAGGATGGCATCGTTGACTGGCGGTGGGGTGGCATCGGCGGGATCGGCTGTCGGCGAGGTGAATGGGGGAGTGACAGATGTCGAGCCTGGACCATGGAAGGTAGCACCAGTGATCGGGGCGGATTATTCCCATCAATTGTTGATGTTGGCGTTCCGACAACTTCTTTCGTGCTTTGCATCCAAGAAGCCAGGGAACCACAGGAACCCATCTCGGGATCACCTGAACGGTGTTTGGGTTGTTTGGGTTCCACAACGACCGGAATGCGTGACTGAAGATAGAATATTATTGCAAAATAGATCAAGTATACGATTACTGTTTGGAAATAAAGATAAACGCGCCGCTTCCATAATGGAAAACTTACATATCGCAGGTATGATCCAGCAAGCCATCATGGTATAGACACCAATCAGTTGGCACACACCAATGTCATCCGGTGCTACAGGGAATGAGGTCAAGACATGTCAAGTAGGGGAACAGGTGCTCACTTTGGTCGGGACATTGGATTTTGGGACTCCAGTAGGTACCCGCCGCGGCTGAGCCTGTGACGCAAAGGGGTGAGCTGACAACCTACGCCAATTTCTTGTACTTGTACACACCGACTTGGAGGATAAACAGGAAATGTAACCGTGCCGCGTCCAACCAGGCACGAAATTCAACAAGGAGGCTGGAAACTAGTGAGCAACACGTATAACACTGAGGAATAATGACCTACAGCATGGGTAACATGATCAGGGTAATGGTATTCGTAAGGACAAACAAAATCACCAAGGAGTCTGGCTGGTTGTCAGACCAGGTAGAATGGCAGGAAAAGCGCACGTACGACTGATTTGATCAGAAACACCCCAGCGAGCGTACGCTTGAACACACGACAAGACGAGCCACAGAAAACTGAACAACATGATACACGCTGTAAAATGGCGTGAACTGGTGAAGCCACGAGCAAGAAGGATACTTACTGAACGTAATGGCACGAATTTTAAAAAAGAATGGAAATGATTCCATGATGAAAATACAATGTAAGATCTCACAGAGACCACAGAATTGACCAGCAACCGCCTCCAGAGACGGGTTGAAGGAGAGGCAAGTGGGGAGGCGAGTGCAAGGCTGGTGTGATCCGTCGCATGGTATATAAACTCGTGTGGTGGACAATTGACTTCCTTGTCTTTTGTTCCACAAGCGTATTGTTTGCGTTACACCTCGATTAGTATAATTAGCCCCTGACTGCACATGGAACTCCAACTCAACTTTGCTGGGTCCTTGGCCTTGAAAATCTCGATGTCAGGTATTGATTTGCCATTGGACGTGTCACTGAAACCCACAGAGCAACTTGGTTGGATGCCATGCTCGAGTTTGGTCAATGATAGCCTGAGTAAACTCCGCTTCGAGGTCATCCACTTACGGTCGCTTCCTGCTCCTCGCCTCACATGTTGGATCGTATGTATATCTTAACTTTTCCTGACTTTCTTGCCCATCATGTCTACCCCAGTCCAACAAGGATCGTCTCGCCCTTCTCTGCGCCGAATACGGCTAGCACTCATGTGCTTCTCCGTGGGCGCTAATGCGTCTGTCCCACGTCCATACCGAAGCAAACCGGATACTGACGCTTGGTTGCCGTCAGGATATGTGCGGGAGGCATTTATTGCTTCCCCATCATTTCGCCAGCGCTGGCAACACACCTCAAACTCTCACAACCGCAACTAACCACGATTGCCCTTGCGTAAGCCTTGCGCTCACCTACTGGTCCCGTTTGTTGAGGGCTACCAGGGGCATGATGGGTCAATATCCCATTGCAGCGTTCGTGGGCAAGATTCTCGATTACTACGGCGCCTGGGTGTGCTCCTTGATTTCCGCCTGCCTCTTCTTGGCCGGGTTTGGCCTCTTCGCCAACCAGATCTCCACATCCGACACTACCACGCACCCCTCCGCCTCTGCCTTTCACAACCTCGTCATATTCTTCTTTATCTGCGGATTGGCGACCGTATTCTCGTACGTACCGCCTTTCCCACTACACTTGCACTGACTGCCTATCGTGATAGTTACTTTTCGTCCGTCTTTGCTGCCTCCAAGAACTTTCCAAACTATATTGGAATGACAACTGGAATAACCGTCGCCATTTTTGGTCTCTCACCTACATTCCTCTCCCTGCTCGCTTCCCGTTACTTTTCGTCCGCCGATGGCGAGATCGACGTCTCTCATTTCACACAGTTCCTTGCTATACTCTGTGGATGTGTTCACCTCATAGGAGGTTTCACCTTGCATATCATACCATCTGTACCCAAGGAAGCGTCCGGCTCAGCGGTCGTTACAAGTGATCCCGAAGCACCAAACGAACGCACCGCACTGTTACCGAATAAGACCCACCAAAACGACGTCGAGCCCGATGAGGTTCAGGTTGACGTGACACCCGTTTCCGACGAACCTTCTGAGTCCAAAGACAACATCCTCGATCTACTTTTGGACCGCAACTTCTGGGCTCTCCTCTTTATCTCGTTTATCGCGCTCGGTTCTGTAAGTGGATCAAGCACACGCGTTCTTGGCGGTCTTACTGACGCCCGGGCCAGTGCGAGATGATCATTTCCAACATCGGTACCATCGTTATCTCCCTTCCCATTCGAAACGCTTCTGTTCCCTCCGTCGAGGCCCCATCTACCGCGCTCGTGACCTCAACCCAAGTCCGCATACTCTCCATCTCCAACACGCTCTCGCGACTTATAACAGGCCCCCTCGCAGACATCATTTCGCCCGTGCCATTAGAGGACAACCGCGGCGTATCGAACAAGTACCGCATTAGTCGCGTTTTTTTCCTCACCGTTTCTACAGCCCTCCTCGTGTGCGCCTATGGTTGGATGGCCGTCGGCGTCAGGGATCAAGCAAGCTTGTGGCTGTTAAGGTCGGTTCATACTTGCCAGGCGCCGACCGCATACACACTGACACGCCGTGGGTAGTATCGGCGCAGGCCTCGCGTATGGATGCATCTTCACCGTCCTGTACGTCGCCCGTATCTTTCCACGCCACGACTGACCCATTACGCATACAGCCCCTCGCTCATCTCCACCATTTGGGGTATTGCCAACCTCGGACGCAACTTTGGCGTGGTGACCTACTCCCCATTCCTCGGCACCCCCGTCTTTTCGTACCTGTACGCCTTTGTCTCGGACGCGCACGTCGGTGATGCGAGTGACGGCGTGTGTCACGGACCGGCGTGTTGGACGACGACGTTCGAGGTGAGTGCGTTGGCGGTTGCATTGGCGTGTGTGACGTCGGTGTATCTGTGGCGTGCGTGGAAGGGGCGGGTATGAGTCGCGTTTGGGTGTCGTGTCACCTTCGTCGTTACCTGCATTTATGCCTGCTCGTACTGATCGTTTGTTTTGTTCGTGCGTACATTTACATATACAGCTATTCATTGTCTTTGATGCAACGGGCGGTTGCGGCGAACCCGATGACTGCGTGTCGTGTTATAAGGGGAGACACATACGCTATATCCAGTTGCCATCCGTTTGGAGAGCCTTAGGTTCCGCATCAAAATGTGAGTCAGGAGTGTATATAAAGACTCATCAGCGATCATCCACAACTTCTCAAAAAAAAAAAGAACTTCGTCTCATTCTACCCACCGACGTCGTCGTCGGGGATAACGGCTGTCCTTGAGTTCGGATTAGCGCTCGTGCCCAGACCCTATGACATGGGCAGGAGTGATGCAAGAAAGATAAATTCCCTGGTTTGCGCACGTATGAAAATCACCGGGGAAAAGGCTAGAATTTGGCAAAGATATGGCGGTGGACATAAGTCTGGCAAACCAGGTTAATGACGCCTACTTCAGACATACGCAAGGAAGCGACTGTACAGACTCGAATATATGGCAAATCAAATATTAAACATTTCTAAATATTATGAAATCAAACCCTAGAAAATGCACTTCTATCCAATTTCCATCCAAAAATGCTCAGAGTCGGGTTCCTCAGCAAGATGGCATTACCAATGGAACACCTGACGGCGCGCATTCAACGGCAGGATATGCGCCACCACTAACCATACCTTCATTTCACAAAAATCATCAGAAAAAAAGAACTCATCGAGCGCAAGAGAACTCACATTGTACAACACAAATGACTTTTCGTCTTGCTTTACATCCCTGAAGCGGAAGTACAGACTCCCGATGAACGCACCCATGGATACGAACAACGTTGCGCTCAGTGGACCCAATTCCCACAAGATCGCGAGCGCGATCGACCAGAATGGGAGAGCTGCTAGAATGTACACCCGCGATCCCTCCGGAGCGACGATCGGCAAGGTAAGACGCCCAGCTTGCTTGTCGCCTTCAACGTCCGCAAAGTCCTGCGCATGGATCGTCGTCAAGATCAGCAATCCACTGACGAGCACGGCGGCCAACGACGTCTGATCAAAGTGGTTTTTCGATGCTGTTATGTCACGTCAACCACGAAGAACGGCAGCACGTGGTGGTGAATTAGCACTCACACATAATCATGATAGAGCCGGATTCGAATCCAACATAACCGCCCATGTTTATCAGGTTCTTCAAGACGGGATGGTGACTGAAACCGACGTCATCATAAATGAACATCAGCAGTGCTAGTATGGCGCTCGAAATAACCACGCCACTGCTATGCCAAGCAGAGAGAGAGAGGCAGAAAACAAAGAGAGCCCAGCGGAGTCGCCGTGCGCCAGTCTGAGAAATTCTGCCCGATGGCAGTGGCCTCCAGGGCTTGTTTGGGCGATCCTCGTCTATGGAATTCCTTTGATTGGATACATCACATTGCAATACATGGAGCCAGAGCCAGACGGCCGCGCCAAGTAGGTGCGATGCCCTGGTGTGGGGAGAAGCTGCACAAGCAGAGATCAACTAGATTCAAACGTGTGGCCCATTAGCTTATTCCGTCAACGGTGCATAGCGCAGCCAAAGGCGTTTACCACTGGCATGAAGATATTTTTGATGTCCGACCTGGTGAAGAGATAGAAGGTCTCAAGCCAGAAGACAAGCCTGTCGAGTGGTTTGAAAACTGTAACGGGCATCTTACCAGAGGAAGCTTCTCAGAGACAAGGTCATCAACTTGCAGGGACACATCGCTTTATATTCCGGACTGTGTTTCATTATGAGCCACAAAAGTTACCAGCAAGTATCTGCCAGTGAATGCCATTTTTTACGAAGTGATGCGAAATCGCCTTCTTTCCCACCGGGTCCTCATTGCTTTATAAAACGATATGAAGATGGTGGCATCGGCGATGATACTAGTGTCACCAGGCAACACATCAGCGGGATGATAAGAAACTGCAGATGGGGGGCTCCGAATTGGGGAGTCCGACTATTAGGAGACCACTTAGAAAGGAAATCGTGATTACATAATAAAATGTTGTGTCATAGACAATGAACATATATTTGAACTCGTGAGAAAGTGCTCTTCTGACGTTTCCTTCGCACACCTTCACTAATTCCCCGTTGTTCGGATCTTTTTGATCCACCAAAACCACCTGTGCAGCTCGGACAACAACTGTGTAACGGCCCTTTGTCGGACATTGTACCTCGCCGGTTGGAATGGCGGGACAATATGGATCTCCTGTGCGCCGCCAGTTTAGACTCGGAGTCAAGCAGCAGTATCCCAGGGAGGAGGAAGAAGGACCAGAGGTCTCCACGCAGTGCGCCGCAATCCCTATCAACCCCAATTGTATGCAATCCTCAGATTTGACCTCTTGGCCTGCGGGGTTTGACCATCGCAAGATCTGTAAACATGTAGCAGATGGATGATGGGCCCGAGGTCTGCAGCACAGCTAGAGTCTTACAAAGCGTGTCCTTTGTGACATTAGCACTCAAAATTTCCAATTACTGACCGAATTAGGGGAAAGCGCTTCGCCGAGCTGCGCACGCGGTGACACGGCCTCAGGATGGAGCCACGCCATGCAGGAAACAAGGAACGGAACTACTCAGCTAGATGCCTAAAGGACAGGGAGACAATGTTTCGGGTGTCTATGCCACTCTGATGGGACGTTCGGTGATTGATATGAAATGCTTAACTCATGTGCTCTTTGATAGGATTCTCGACTGACTTGCGACAGTCTGCACGAGTCAATGTGCAATGTAGGCCACTGGAAAATGCATCCGTTTGTCCACAACCTCTTCCTAGGCGAACCCCGACATTTTCCGGCGCCCCAAGAAGAAAACTGTTATTAGCGCCAGGTCTCTAACGAGCTACGTAAGAGGACCGAGCTTTCGGGGTTCTAAGGAAAAAAAGCTGAGGTCCGATCATATCCGGAAACTGCGTGTGTTTTCAGATCCCCGATCATTCCTTATCTCATCACACTATCCGAAGCCCGAGTTAGGTGCCTGCGATGCGATGACTTTTGCGACTGCATGTCAGGTCAACAGTCCCATACACGCACGACACTGAAAATTTAATACCAATTTTGCCCTTGTAACCGGGTCTTGCTTAGGCTCCCGATGTGCCGCGTTTCGGCCTGAATTTGTAGCGAGGTCGAATGGCACATGAGTAATGACGAGAAAAAGGTACGGGACCAGAGACGCAGCATGCTGTTCGCACCGCAGAGTTGTACACAAGGTCCGTCCAGTGTTTGCATCCGTGAGTACCATTTTATGACGAACTATGTCTGTAGGCGGCCCAGCTACCTGCGGCCCAGAACCGTTATGCCAAAAGGCAATGATACCAAATCGTCGTGATTCGGTATCGCAGGTGGTATATATACTAAAATGTAGGTACCAGGTAAGTCACAGTATGCTTACAATGTCTTATGGTGCATGATATTTATTGACGTTGCGTGACTTGCATCCAGGACGATGTATGCAATCTGAGTCTCATCCCCTTTTGATGCGTCTTCTCTCAAAATCATGAACCCTACAAGTCAAACCGAGCTCAAAGAATGGTCGCAAAAACTGGAAGTCGTGTGCGAATGGCAGTCGCGGGCGCACTCTGATGCATGGTGGCGCCGTTTAGGTTGTCTGTGATTGGATCATCTGCCACAACGAAATTTTGCCCGTTGAACGCTGGCGCTGAACGGCCACATGTGGATATGTCCTTATTGACCAACCCGTACACTCCTAATTGCGCATAAACTCGTGCGCACAATTGATCGTCTAGAACATTATTTACTTAAATCTAATCTTGTTGATCACCGAAGTCGTGCAGCATGTGCATTGGTAAAGTATATTTAAGCATATGTCCTGATTCTACTGAATATTGAACAGTTCAGAGTACAGGCTGACTTCTTCACCGGGGCGCACAATAAAAGTCTCATAGGGTGGTCAGTACCGGCGGACATACCTACACGCTACCATATACAAACTTGTACCCGGTACTGCTTATACACTTACATGCTGGTTGTTCTTGATCCTGATGACACTCGACCTGGCAGGTCAACTGGCAAAATTGCACTTGCCCAAAGGACCGTTGAATGTCTATGTGCAGGTGTTTGCACAAGCACAGAAATCCGAGTCGTACCCCACATTTGACACACAAACTCACTTCTCAGGGTGAAACATTCCTCATATTATTTCCTGGATGACTTGGACATTGTGACAGTGTCCACACTGCGCGCGAACAGAGCAGGTGATAAAAAAAAAGTGGTTGGTTGCTGGATGGGGTTAGAATATCAGCTGATAGAAAGTGGCAGTCCGCGTGCTGGCACTGGATCATCTGATGCATCTTGGACACCGCGGAGAAGAGGCTTCTGGGGTGCTTGGTAATAATATAGGAGAAAGCCTGGGAGCAGTATGGAGCTTATCAACGGTGCCTCGCCTCAGGAGGCTCTGCAGTCTGAACGACCAGTTGCTTTCGCATACTGCCACTGCATAGCGTCGGGTACAGTTGCAGAATAAGTAGTAATTTTAGTTATGGGGAATCCAAGTCCGGGAGCTATGTACTGTCGGCGGGACAGACGGCCACACGCCACGGCCAACGGCGATCCTGATGCAATCATGGCAGAATCTCGATAGGCGAGTCGTCTGGTTCGTATGGGGTTCAACACACATGCAGCATACTCTACAAACGACATTCTCCATGTGCGCTCGCAGCGATATGGGAATCCATCAAACTGTTAGGCACAAACAAGCCACTTCAAGTTGTACACATCGCGAGGTTCTAAAGGTTGTATGGGGCTGATGAAAATCAAGTTGGAGGCGATGTCAACCACTCGGATGCAGAAACATCCGATTCAGAATGAGTTTTTATGCCAACTCAACCTGGTAGATGGCAGCCGCCATGATAGAAAGAATATTATTCCAGTGTCGTTATTGAGATTCATAGTAAAAAAGTGGCCTGTGCCAAGAAGTTACGTATGTGGTACGCCAGTCACATTTACTGCGTTTCCTTATTAAGTGTTATTGTGACATTCGGTCACACGGGAGTTCTTGACAGAACCGAATAACCGTCTGGCTTCGAAAGAGCTAAAGTACGAGTAAGGACAGGATGGCTTTTATAGATACTTGCTAGGATGAAGGAGGGCCAGCAGGTAAACCCGCGAAGTGTCAAAGAAAGAATAATCGTCGTCCGACGGAAGTGAATCAAGTTCGAAGTTGGCGATATCACATTTCATGGCACGGTCACACTGTCTCGTGCCGAATGTAGTATTCATCGTGGTTCAGTGGTTCGGTGACATATCCAGTTCTGCAAGATTAACTGGTACGCATGATTCACACCGATGCGTCATTTATCTTTGGATTCATAGCCACGAAGACTAGGTATCTACCCACACGTTCAGTCCGTTGTCACGAAGCGACAAATACGTGGCATGAAACTCTCCCACAGTGCCACACTAGAGGCGAGATACCATTGACGTGAGAGGGGTGGTATAAATTCATTTCGTATTCAAGGTTGTTTGCCACTATCTACCCCGTGCTACCATGCCACCATCCACTGTCCAGCTCGCGATGATCGCCCCAGTGCTCATCGTCGCGCTAGATTCTCTTCGGCGTTTCATTCAAACCAGACTAGAGAGGAAAGGATTACCTCTGCCCCCGGGACCTACGCAACTCCCATTACTAGGGAACGCCCACAACGTCAACCGAGAGGTTCCTTGGGAAACGTATACAGAATGGCAAACTAAACATGGTGAGCTTCTCAAGCTTCGAGGTTATCAGTGTCACGAATATATGGTAGGTGATGTGGTGTACTTCCGGCTGTTGGATCAGGATGCCATTATCCTTGGATCGCAACAAGCCGCTGTGGACTTACTCGAAAAACGCTCCCAGATTTACTCTGACCGCCCTTTCATAGCTTCCTACATACCGTGAGTACTGCAGTGGGTTCTCTGATGCCAGATCATCATCGCTTTGCAGGTTTGGAGGGGGTTCTAGCTTTATTCTCACCCCGTACGGTGATTACTGGCGACTTTGCCGCCGGATATTTCATCAAACATTCCGTTCGGAAGCTGCACTCAACTTTCGACCAATGCAGCTCCATCGTGCCCGTCAGTTGGTACTGAGCATGGCCAATAATCCGAAGCGACATCAATCGCATTTTGCCACGTGAGCTTCACCTTCACTCATATCTTGTTGATCACACCATCAGACACGTCGTTTCAGTTTCGCTGTGGCGATAGCATTGTCCGCTGCCTATGATTACGAACCAAGTCCACAACATGATCCCATAGTGAAGATCATTGAGGATTATACAACAGCGTCTTCGGCGGCCGTGACGCCAGAGAGATCTGTCCTGATCAAATTGTTCCCTTTCCGTGAGTCACATCCATAGGTAGCACATTGTGGGTGACGTTCACACCTTGTATGTTGAAAAGTATTACACCTGCCTGATTGGTGCCCCGGCTCATCACTGAAACGCGAAGCAAAACACTGTTTCGGTCTATCCAGAAAGGTACTGGAGGTGCCTTACCAATATGCCGAGCAGAGAATTGTTCGTAATCCTTGTTCACTTTCACGTGGACTTGCACGAATGACCTCGTAACTTTCAGCAAGCGTCTTGCGAACGTCCAACATTCTCGATGATCTCTGATCACCTCTCCCGAGCTCCAGGGCAAGATGTATCACAACATCAGCAATATGTTTCCGCTTTAAAAAGTGCTGCCCTGTCCGCTATCGTTGGTATGTCATATCTTGATTGACTCGCACTGTCGGTGATCAATGCTTGCATTTCGTACAGCCTCTGAGGAGACCGTATGTCATTCTACAAAATGCTACATAACTCACCTCATTTCTCTGTTAGACGAGCTCGACCCTCATGATCTTCACGCTTGCCATGGTCCTCCATCCTCGTGTATGGAAGCGTGCTCAGGCGGAGATTGATGCAGCCGTTGGACAAAATCACCTCCCTGACTTTGGTGATCGATCGGCCTTGCCGTATGTCGATGCAATAGTCCGCGAGACTCTCCGATGGCACCCCGTAGCACCCTTAGGTAAGATCATCGCTTGTGTGTACAGCTTCTGGGGGATCAAACAGATGATTAGGTATCTGGCACGCAACGACGAGCAGCGATATATATAACGGTTATTACATTCCCAAGGGTTCGTCGAATTCTCCCATTAGCTGTCCAGGAGACTCATTGCAAACTCAAACAGGCACGATTATAACTGCGAATGCTTGGTACGTCCACTTCCATTTTGCCAGTGCTTCACCCACTCAACCCTGGGACTAGGGCCATATCCCGTGACGAGAGTCGATTCTCAGACCCCGAAGCCTTTATTCCCGAACGGTTCCTCAGCGAAGATGGTACCTTGAACGAAAATAACCCGATGGATTTCATTTTCGGTTTCGGGCGCAGAATATGCCCAGGTATGTCCAGGCGTCTTTCACACGGAAAAGGGTTGACGATGGGGTGCGCTCGCCAGGACGACATACGGCAGACGCTTCCCTCTGGACGGCGATCGCCACGATGCTCGCGACGCTCGACTTTGATCGTGCCAAGGATGCCGAGGGCAACGAGGTACACTTTGAACCAAAATGGCTGAACGGGGTCACCCAGTGAGTGGATCGCTTATCTTTCGAGGGTTGATGAACGTGGTGATTGATATCCCATCCAGTCGCCCAGCTGCATTCCCGTGTCACCTCGCGCTTCGCGCACATGTGGACACGCCGTTCCTGGAGCAAAAGCTGGTCCACTGAGGTTTATTGTGCTGTGCTGGACCGCAACTTGGACTTTGATTTTTGTCTCGTATAACGCGTTGACGACGGGTCATGGCCCGCACATTCCTGCAGACAATACGTATCTATATATTTATTACACAAGTGAGAGCAGCGAAGATAGGCAATTGATGAGTACTTATGTAACTGCATAATCACCAGATCCTGGATATTTGAATCAAGCGGTTGAATACGTCGAAAAGCATCCCAGATGCGTCAGAATTGGCGGGAGAGGTCGCTCTTCAAGAATCAACCGGCGCATCCAGGGTATCATAAAGCCATCATTATGTATATCGTACAAGAACAAGAAGCACCCTTTGTGTTGTCTCATTTTGTCCGCATGGCACGAAGAGTCGGTTGACAGGGAAACGCCAATGGGCGACTGGATATCATGTCCATGTCACACCTGCGCAAGTGACGCGATAAAAGGATGATCAAAATGAATCTGAGAGCGTTTCACGAGAAAATCTATAGCCACTTGTTGCGAACCAATGACTATAATGTTCTCATCAAAAGCCTGGGGTGCACAATGCCACTTATTGGCAAGGTATTGATGTCACGTTGAACAATTCAAACCGGTCGAGGAATTCGCCGTATTGATCATCCAAAGTGGTATACGTCTTCCAAGGCCCCTAACTGTCCACGATGTGGGCATTTCCTAGTGGGTGTCGTGGTGGTCCCGGGGGTGGATGCAATCCATTACACTCTCATTTGCGCTGAATGAAGCGCCTTCAATCTAGCGCAAAGATAAACACCGGGACAACCACCATGAGCTGCGCAGTTGATGGTCGGACGGTCGAAGTCCAAGGGTGCAGCTAAGGAGTCGAGAGTGTGTATTTTTGGCACTTCACTATGCTGACTCTGGGTTGCGTTGTTGATGCACCGGCCGTCCGACCTATTGGGTGCGTTTGATTTGTTGAACATGGTTGCTACAAAAGGAAAGGAAATGCCTGGGTGTAATGCTCGTGCGCTCACACGACCGAACAAACAAAATAAAGTTTGCCAGAGAATGAATCTCGAAGCTGCTTGGAGCCATTGCATCCAAATCGCATCCAATAAGTCCTTGTAGACCTGAATCCTTACTGTCATTTTTGCTTATCAGCTTGACATTGTTCGCTGACTCCACTTTCGGGATACTTCACATTTTGCCAGTGATGCCTGTCCGTACATCAGGAATTTGACACCGCGGTTAACTGCGGTTAACCGTGGTTATCTAACCTTTTTTGTGCTTTTTAATTTTGTTGAATGGACTCTATGTTACATACATAGTAATTAGTTCACACATGTTATGTATTTAGCTTCAGACTCAGCAGAGCTGAGTTCTAATTGATTCTTTACTTGATACCATTGTCACCTGTTGTAAGTTCCTCAACCCAACCAACCCAGGTATGTGAGAGACCTTCCTGTGTATGTAACATGTGTACTTGCAACAGGTTATGAGCCCCGAGCAGCCATCCAGTGTTTCACACAGGATCCCTGCTCTCTCATCCTTACCTGACTGTTGGTTGGTGTGGATTCAGTTCCGCCCACCATTCGGGTGCCTTCGGGGTGCGGATTAAGTTCCACCCCCGAATGGTGAACGTTAGAGCCGTTCGTGTGGATTCAGTTCCACTGAATGCTTTGCAAAGTGAAAGCTGCGCAGAGCAGCCACTCTCCATCTCAAAACAAGGGGAGACCATGTCCCCCAAGTTTTTGGGCTCTGGACATTCAGCGATGTGGTTCATCCCGTCCCTTCTACTTATCGTTTAAGGTACCCATGCTAACGTCTATCCCCGCCAGAACACTACAATGTCTTCCACCTCCCTCTCCACCATCGTCAAGCTCAATGGCATGAATTACCGTGCCTGGCGGTCCCAGATGGACGACTACCTTCATTCCATCGGGGTCTACTCCCGCATCATGAAGCTTCGACCCTCAGTTCCTGTTGCAACCGTAGAGATAAAAGACAGCAATGGTTATGTGACCCAAGCTGCCTATATGCCTCCAGCTGACAAAGTCCATCGCACCGAGGAAAAACAGGAGGACTGGGACAAGGATGACGACAAGGCCACTGGCGCAATCACGCTCACTTGCGAATGCCACATTCGCGAGTGCGGCATCGACTTCGGCAATCATGCCGAAAATATACTCATCGAACTTGAAAAGAGGTTCAACAACCCCACCGTCTCCTCCACGATCACGGAGTTTAAAGCCCTCATGAGCCTCCAAATCCCTGACAACAACTCACTGGTGTTGATGTTCTCGAAACTCGACACCCTCTTCTCCCGGCTTTCCGACTTTGGATACCCAGTTGATGACAAAATCAAGTTGTTAATCGTGATCTCCAAGATCCCGAAGTATGCCGACCATGTTGCCACCGCCATCGCCGCCACAAAGCCC
>JBBPLE010000738.1:0-12002 GCA_038089675.1 Boletales sp. KT-2023b
GACCGGGCCCCCTTGTGTTGCGTGTTCTTGCGGCGAATGGCAGGGACGGAAGGCTGTGCCCACGTGCGTCAGAATTGCCTCAACAGGACGTTTTTTACCACGCACCGAAAACACCTTGAGGGTGTTTCTCCGCACACGATCTCGGTTGCCCCGCTTGACGAGGTGTATTCCAACAAGGAGGCTATAGTCCATGACATGCACCGAGCGCAAAAAGGCAGCATCGCGACGCAGCTGTTCGGTCAAGAGCGCGCGCTTCTCCGGACCGAGCTCGAGCAACTTGTTGCGGTTGATCCAGTTCAGGTCCTTGAGCACCGCACGGGGATTTTTTTGCGCCTTTTCCTCCGAATACTCGCGGCCGACAGTACTTCCCTTGAGGTCGTACGTCTCGTGAATGTCCTTGTGGGGCGGAAAGAGGTTGTTCATGATCACAAAGTGGATCTTGCGACCCCTGGGAAGCTTGACACGATGGAGGCCATAAAAGCGGGAGAGGAGGGTGTGGGGGTTGGACTTGACGTGAGCATAATAGGCCTTCAGGATGGACAAGAGGAACTTGTGCTCCGAGTGGCGGATCGTCTTGATGATGAATCGATAGTCGCGGGAGAAATAGAAAAAGGAGCCGGACTTGCCGGGAGAGCCAAGTTCGGAGAGAATGTACTTTGCGGTGAGCGAGAGGAGGTAGTCTGCGGGGTCCAGGTGGAAGTCGTCTTCGCGCAGCTCGCGAAACACCCAAGGACAATAGTCCTTGAACTTGAAGTCATACTTTGCCGATGGCGTGAGTTCGTTCCCGACACTGCGAAACGTGAGCGTGCGTGGAGAAAAAGACGAGGGACTTGCATGTCAAAAGAATACTTGTGTCGTGCCGTAAAATCTTGGTCGGTCAGTGGTCGTTTGATCTTGGCCTGGCATCGGGAGACCTGATAGAGATGAGCTAAACCGGAGAAAGAAACACACAGACGGACTGCGATACGAATGCCCGTGAGCATATTGTACATGAGGACGTAGTTGACATGGTCCTCGCCAATGAGGTTGCCCACGAGGACCTTGTTGTCGTCGAATGAGCGCTCCTCGGCGTGCTTTTGGGCCTTTGCGCGCTTGCGCTCGCGGCGTATCTGCTCAGCCTGGACCTGAATGTCGTCCTCGATGGCGGTCTCGCGGCCTGGCTGGGGTGCAGAGCGCACTGGGCGAATGTGGCCGCCGGTGGTGTTGCGCCGTGGTGGTCGTGGTACATCCGTCGGCAGCGTGTCGGTCGATGTGCGGAATAACTTCGTTTCCTTGATGCTCGCTGGCGGCGACGGCGGCGGCGGACCGACGGTGGCAAGTTGGGTCGACGCTGGTGCGACGACGTGCATTTTGAGAGACATCGAATTACGTGTGGCTGTGCTAGTCATAAATACAACGGTATTCCGTACACGACAGGCGCGCTCCCGGTCAGAAATCCCAATTTACACGCCGAGCGTGCATCTGCAACGGAACGTGTGATGGACCGTCCTTGGTCGACCTTGGAAAAGACCGCCTGAGCAAACCGATCAATGTCCCGGTCGGTCACGTCCCACAGGTTCGCGACCAACGTTGGACTGCGTCTAATATTAGCCCCTGTACAATCCCACATCAATATACACTCACCAGCCTGCCACCATGTAGTGATACGGCGTGCCCACCCGGTCAAATTCGCCCATCTCCCGCAACGCACCCGACGAACACCCCCACAGCATTGTCGCAGCACACCGCCGCAGATGCCGTATCTTGTGCGACCGTACGTATTGCTCACCGCCCCCGTGCCCAAAGTAGCTGGACGTACGTCAGCACACACGCTCGCGCTCGTGCAGAATACGCACATCACCAACGCCTTGCGCGACAGCGCATCCAGCATCTCTTGCTCGCTCGGCGGACGCCCAACGATCCCTTCCCACCCCGCCCGCCCCCTTAGCCAATCCGCGAACCGCGCCTCCGTCCCCGTCAGATCCCCGCTCGGATTCAGCACATAGTAAGTCTCCCGTCCGTCCACACGCGTCTCACCTCCCATCCGATCCTCCAAAAACGATACGCTCGGTATCCGACTCACGCTCTGTCCCCGCAACACCGGCACGCTCTCCCATGGTATCCCCTGCAACCGCCGATCGAGGACCAAAAACGTGTGGCTGTCCTCCATCACCATCACGCCCGCCTCCCGCCGCACTGCCGCATGTGCCTCAAACGCCGCCTGCAGATCCACCGTCACCTGGTCCATGTCCACCTCCGAAATCGCGATCGCGACCCCCTGCAGCTGGTACACGTCCAGCACGAAATACGCCACGTCCTCCAACTCCTCGTCCCGGCACGTCCCAGACAGTTGCGAAAAACACGTCAGCAACCCCTCGTCCAGGCGTACCTTGATCTTCTTTTCCCGCACGTGTTCCTTCATCACCCTTTCCAACCGCGTCCGCAAATCAGAAATCACCTCGTTCGGCACACGACACGCCGGACTCAAGATCGTCTGTAAAACACATCAGACCTCGCTCACACCACCACGCACCACCCACCTTGAACGCCCCCAACCAGCAGTACTCGATCTTCGCCAACAGCCCCTCCAGCCGCTTGTCCAACGCACCCCGCTCAGCCCACCACCCCGCCCGTCCCTCCCGATCGTCCCGTGCAACATGCACGGCCCGTCGCGTCCCCTCGTCGCTCATCCGTACGATCGTCCCCATCTCCTCCAACACCTCCTCCAGCGTCATCCCCGCCTCTTCCCCATCTCGTCGTCCTCCCAGCGGCACGCAAAACACCACCGGCGCCGTCGTCCCTTGCAATCGGCTCATCATCAGACTCGACCCATCCGGCGTCAGTACCAGATGGATCACCGTCCAGTGCTCCGGCAGCGTCACTCCCCGCGCTCGCAACGCCGCCGGCGACAGTCCCATCGACCCGTACTTGGCCTCGATCGCGCGCCAATACCCACCCCGTCCGTCCGCGTCCGCGTCCATCCCCGGCCACACCACGTCCTCCACCTCGACTCCCAACTTGTACGGAATCGCCTCCAACAACTCGCGTTGCAACGTGATCGCCGACGACGCATCTACACGCCATCAGCGATCGCACACCGACCACAGGAAGCACTCACCCAACAACCGTATCGTCAACATCGGCGCATCCTCGCCTACGCTTCCCAACGACGACGCCAACATCCGAATCACCGCCAACGACACTGTCGCCTCCCGCACGTGTGCTACCCCTCCCCTGCTCGCCGTCAACGCCACGTCCGCCCAAAACAGCGTCTCCGCTTCGCGCAGCGCACCCAACATCGCCTGCACACCCGGCACCCGCAACGGCCCCACGCCCATCGGCAGCGCGATCGCTACACACACTCAGTCACGATACGTGCCCGCAAACACGCCACGCACCCGACTCGGTCAGCGAGCTCAACAGCATGTCCGTTTGAAACTGTGCGTACACCCCGTCCAGCGTCAACTTGCCCATGATCGCGTGCTCTTCGCCCTAGCACACATCAGCACACCGCCCACCGCGCGCTGACTCACGTACCTTGATCTCGGCCGACGGCGGCAGTGCCGTCAACCTGGCCACCAACGCCGCCAACGCCACGCCGCCCTCGTGGCGCGACAACCACACTAGCACACGTCAGCACACGCACACGCACCACACACACGCCACGTACGTTGTCGTCCCAACACCGCCGACAACAACCTCGGCACGACCATCCCCTGCCCACCCTGCTCCCCCACCGACCGCCGTCGCCTGTCCTTGCGTCAGCCCACGTCCACGCAACACATAAGGCACGCACCCGCCATCCACCGCCACCTGGCTCGTCAGCGCATCCAACAGCGCACACGCACGCGCATACCACTTCCCGGGATCTCCACCTCCATAGTCCCCCCAAAGCCGCGCCGCGTCCGCCGCATCGATCCCCGCGCCGAGCACACCCTCCAGCAGTTTTTCCGCAGCCTCGAGCGCGACGCGCCCCTCGTCCCGCGCGCCCTGCCGCAGCAGCACCTCTCCGTGCACGAGCCGGGCCCGCGCAACGACAGCAGGCACCCGCGCGCCCTCGGCGAGCGCGCGCACCTGTTCCACGAAATACACCGCCTCGCGCGGCGATCCCCGCGTGTGGTACGCGTGCGCAAGCCACAGCAGCGTTGTCACGAGGTGCGTCAGCAGCCGCCACGCCAGCGCGTCCGTCCGCGCTGGCGCCGGCGTCGTCGTCTTGGGTATGGTGTCCGCAACCTGAAACGGGTTGGTCTCGTCCGCGGGTGCAGCCGCCCCGGGCGGCGCTAGTCGCGCGAGCGCATCGACCGCGCGGTTCAAGAGCCTGAGCGATTGCAGCATCCGGCGCAGCGCGTCCACGACGTCGTCCTGTTACCCCGTCAGCTACCACACATACACGCACGCACACATACGCACCCGGGCATACTTCACCGCCGCACACGCTCTGCACGCGAGCGCAGCGCGTTCGAGCCGCTCGACGCGCACCCGGATCCGCCGCGCGGTCGGCATCGTCTTGTCCGCGTCACCCATGCGCACCTCGAGCGTCTGTGCTTCGCGGTACGCGCTCGTACTGCTGTCGTCAGACAACGCCACGGATCAACGGACGGACGTACCTCGCACCGACGTGCCCCCCGAGCGCAAGTACCTCGGCCCGCCCAAGGAGATAGCCCAGCCGAACCTCGTCCGAAACCGCGCCCGTCTCGAGCAACTGCGCACACGTCGACAGGAGCGCGCTCGCGCGCTTGGCCGTGCCCAGCGTCGTGTACTCGCGCGCGAGGTCGACGCAGACGACCGCATATGCTGTTGTGTATCAGTCCAGTCTCGCGTGATTAGGAGCCAGACGCACCATCGGGGTGCGGCACACACGCCCGCTCGAGCAGTTCCAGAAACCGCACCTTGAGCACGTCGAGACCCAACAGTCCGAGCAGGTGCAGCGTCATATCTACGCAACTGTCAGCGACGACACGACATCAGACAAGGCACGCACGTATCAACCCCAGTATAGGCTCCAGATCGACGCTCACGACTGCACGCGGTTGTGGAATCCGCGTCTGGGCACCCTTCTTCGAACGGGCAGCGCGCTGCTTGGGACGCGTTTCCGAGTCTGCGAGGACGTCGTACGCCGCCTCGACGTGCGTCGCAACCGCCTGCATCATCTCCACCTCACCCTCGGTCCGCCGATACGCATGCAGCGCCAGCCAGAGGTACGTACTTACCCGCAGCTGCGGCACCAGCCGCGCGTACGCCGTTTCTCCCCCGTCTGCACGCGAAAGCAACACCAGCGCGTCCTCGCCCATCCCCGCCACGTCCATCCCCGCTGCTTCATCGCGCCACGCCACGCCCAGCGTCGCCACCACCACCCGCGCGCGCTGCACCGGTGCCGTCGCCGCGTCATACACCTCCATCAGGTCCGCCAACACGCACGCTATCGCCGCGCGCGCACCTTCCTTGTGTCCAATCCCCTCGAGCGTTGCGAGTTGGCGCATCAGCAGGGCCCCCGCGTTCGCGCCAGCCATGCCCCGCAGCGACACGTCCGCCGGCGGGAGAAACAGTTCGCACGTCGCCGTGTACGTCAGCCGCTCGACGAGCGCCGCCAGCTGCACTAGGGCCGCCGATGCACCGGGTCCAAACGGCTCGGGAGACGTCATCGCCGCGGCATGCTGCGCGTACGGAAACGTTGCGACGCTCTCGAGGGTGCACGCGTACGCGCGCTGCGGCGTGTTCAGCACACGCCCGTTCAACAACGACGACACGCACCTGACGGTTGCCAATCTTGGCGTGACACACTCCGAGGAGCTCGTACCGCCGAAAGAGCTGCTCTTGGAGCTGATGCCGGCCCTCATCGTCCCGCGCGGGGATGGCGAGCGCGCGTCTGCCGAGGGTGCAGCCGGGTTCGAGGAACCGGACCGCGCCGCCGAGACAATGCGCGGCGTACAGCGTTCCGCCAAGATTGTGTAGCGTGCCAGAGATGCAGCGGAGGAGGGTCGCGGCGGTGTCTGTCGAAATCGCCCTGGCACCGTCGACCGCAGCCACGGCGCGCTCCAGATAGGCCAGCGCGGGGGTATAGCTGTCCACGTCGGCAGGGACGAGTCGTGTGCGTGCAAGAGCGAACAGGACGTCGACGAGCGAGGTCAAGATGCCTTTTGGATCGGTTTCCTGAGCGCCGTGTCAGCGACGCGGACGGCAGGCGAACGGAACGTTACCTGTGCCAGACGGCCTTCAAGGGCGACCGTGATGGTCTCCAACAACGCGGTGGCGGCAGTATGCGGTGCAAGGGGGAGGGCTGCACGTCGCACACGTTCGAGTGCGCGTTCCAGTTTACCACGTGCGCGGAGGAGGTCGGGGTCGGCGGTGGCGAGGAGCGTGTCCAGGTTGGAGAGGAGTGTGCCGTATCGACGGACGGCCTCGGTCGCTTCCGTTGCATGCCGTTCAAGTTCAGAGCCTGGCAGCGTCAGATATGACCCGCGTCTAGAAGAGAGGAGATTACCTTTGGTTTCGAAGCTCGTGGTCGCCTTGACAAATGTTGCGCAACATTGCGCGCACTCTATTAACACGGCGTCTTTAGTCATGGGAGACATCGTCACCGTCGATTCAGAGAGTTTGAGCGCCCTGATGCGATCCGTGAGGTTATCCACCGAGCAGGGAGAGGCCATTAGTGTCGAAATATTGTCCAGTGCGGATAGATCACCCTAGGGTCTGTGTTAATACAGCGTAGACGCACGAAAGACAACTCGCCTTGTTTGCGAAACTCATCCACGTTTCACACATTTGAACAAAAGAACGGCTCTCCAAAAAGGTATGCTCGTGCAGGCTCTGTGCCAGCTTGACTGTCTCCGATACGCTGCCAGAGATGTGTGCTGATCCCTTCTCTTCCTTGCCGAGCTCCAACGTCCGACCATATGCGAGACACGCCTTGTGGACTTGATCCCAAAATGTCGCAGACGGGATGGTACCAGGCGTGGCGTACAGCAGGCATGCGAGACCGTACATGCGCAGATCAAATACGGACTCGGGGTCCACGCTAGAGGCGAGCGCAGCGCACGTTTTATTGAGACACGTGTACGCCTTAGTGAGCAGCGCGTCCCTGGTCCTATCGGGAATCTGGTCGCGCTGCATGCTGGGAGCCCAGGCGAGCAACCCATGCGAGCGTCGCACCGCAGTCGCGAGCACGCGGACGGAAAATGGTGGCGAGGGGCGCAGGAGAAGGGACGTGAGCGCGTTCAGCGCGTGTGTCACACTAGTAACATACAGCGTGAGGACGGTCGGGTCATTCGTGGTCGGACGAGGAAGCGACAGCAGGCGCAAGGGCGACGGAGGCGCGTCTGCAGCCTCCGTGAGACGCGGATAGATACCCTCGAGGAAACGCAGCGCATCTTCAAACTAGACAACGGGTCGTCAGTCGTACAAGGACAGCGGCGGGGCACGCACCAACGCGCACGCGATCAACTTGCCCGCGATACTGCACGCGGCGCGTTCTACGTCCAGGTCGTCGGGGACGAGTGTTCTGAGCCGCTCGAGCGCCTTCTTGGCCGACCGCGCCGCGTCGTGGGCCTTTTCCGCGTCACCACGGGCCATTCTGGTATCTCCTGGCGTATGTTTCCACCCGGATTGCACGACAGTGGAGAGCGTCTGGAGGGCGATGTTCACGGTCCGCATGCAGCTGGTGCGTTCGTCCTCCGAGGGTGGCAACGGCCCCGGTTTTTTGGTGGTGGGGCGTGACGTCGACTTGGACGTTGTCGTGATCGTGTCCTTAGCCCTGGTCGTTTTCCGCATGGCATTCGTGGTCTTCGTGGGCGGCATGGCAGTGAGTGTCGATGAGGAGCCTCAGCTGAGGACGCTTGGAAAACGCGGGTCGAGTGCGACGCGATGCGTCACGTGATAGAAGGACAACCCAATTCACAAAGAGCTGACTCCGAGTCGTTCGGAATGACATTCAAGTAGGTGACCCTTGCACAATCCGTTTGTGGCGCCTTTTTTCACTATGCACTTTTTCTCTTATCGCAGTCATCACCGTTCTGGCTACTGTGGCTGCCGCACCACGTCGCCCAAATCGCCAGAGGGTTGGCATGGCGATCCCACTCAAAAGGCACTCTCAGTTGGTCGATCACGACAATCTTGTTGACTTGGATGGAGTCTTTGCTGATGTTGAATCGGTCAGAGCGTAGGTCACACGAGCCTCGCTGCATTCAGCGCTAACGTTATCTCAGAAATATCCTTCGTGACATCGAGAATTACGGAAGAAACCTGGCGGAGTGGACGCATTCTTCTCATCTAAGGGTTTGGCAATGATGTCGGATTGAATCGCCGCAAATTTGGCAGGTATGTCGTGCTGGGCACCCTGGCGAACTCTTTGCAGGCTAGTCCTAGACCCCCCCCCCAAGATATACTTCTCATATCTGTTACAGTCATTTTCGATATCAAATCCGCGTAAGCGTCTCATATCAAGAATAAACTCACGCAAATAGCCAGAGGGCTGGCATGGCCATCGCACTGACGCTCCAAGTTGGTGAATGCAGACAAAACGATTGAATTTGACGCAGTCAACTCGCATGTTGGGCCAGCCAGAGCGTGCGTCTTAAAGGCCATTGTTGGTACCTTACTTCCAACTCTTAACATTTAGAAAGGTTATTCGTAGTGTCCAAAATTGCGAAACGAATACTGGGATAAATCATTCCTTTCTCACGAAACGGGGTGACAGCGCTGTCTCCTTGAATCACAGGTTTGTCTGGTACAGTACTGTTTCAATAGGTACTCCTGCCCAATCATTCGCATCTCAGTCGAGTTTCAGTGTCACCCCTTATGAACTTTGGTTCTTATCTCTCTCACAGTCGTATTTGACATCAGTTCCGCGTAGGTGTCTCATATTTAGATGTAGTTTCTTTGTCGTTGAGCCCGATAAAAGCGACTTAATAGTACCATCCACTGCCTGCGACGACAGTTGCGATGGTCACGATCTTTGTAACCCAGGTGTGTAAATCCTGGGGTACAAACGACTGGGGTCCGATCCGTCGGAATCGATCTGGAGGTGAACCATTCTTGCTTCGTTTATATAACGAAACCATCGATTGCCGATTTCGTGGTAAGTCCCGAATGACCTGAGAACGTCATCATCGTTGACAGCCGGCCAGGTAACACAACAAACCTTTGGTGCCACAATGACCTATCCTGGAACATTTAAACATCACAGGTTCATTACAGATGGCGTGGTGGGAATAGGCTTTCCCGACTCGTTGCTTTTTGGTGCCAGGCCCGTCTTCCAAACTCCCATTGCCTAAGGATAGGTGGCCGATCCAGTAATTTCATTCAAGTTTTCGGATGACGAAGCCGAGATCTATCCTGTCGGAAGGATGGTGACATGTACACCGGAGATTTCACCCCTTTACCCACAGTGCGGCAAGTAGGATGCGGCTTTGATAGTACGCATGGAAACCCACAAACGTCCACCATGCGAAATTTCTGGCAGGTATACGCCGAGAATATTCAAGTCAAGGGAGAGGTGATCTTCACCGGTATCCCCGGCGTCTTCGACACTACTCCCGACTTCATTTATGTGCCTCCTTCACAGGTTTCGGAGCTGTCTGATCACCTCACCAATCTGCCTGTTGAAAGTGGTGACTCGGGTTACTATGAGTGTAAGTTGTGGTCGAATTCACTTGAACACATTATTTCATCTCAATGCCATACATTCACAATGTGATCGGTTTAGTTTTGCGGGGCAAACGTTTCGAGTGCCTCCTAATAGCCTTAATCTTGACGAGATTTCGACCGGATCGCCTGATTGCCCCAGCGATCTTATTGGTATCAATGTCTCATCTCGTGCGCCTCTCCCTAGACTGCCTGGCTCTGCTTCATGTTGAGTGCCACATTCATAGCCTCACCTGCCCGAGTTTCGGGGACTTGGTCAGTTGGAGTTCATTTTTTCAGGACTGTATACAGTACATTTGATTTTACTGGTCCCCAGATCGGGTTCACACAACTTGTGTGACGGTAGCATTGACGTTGTTATAGTTTCGCTTCTATCCCAAGCATGTTCAAGTTACAACCGTGGTGAAAATAATGCACGCTGTGTGGGACTTGAGCTTCTTGGTCTTTCAATGCTCAAGACTAGCTTGCTAGCGAGGATAAAGAATGTTTAGTCAACATCAACGGAGGGAATGTAACTCGGATCTTTGCTGATCTATTTTTCAAAATGTACTTGCGTTAATCAGCCTAGCCTTCGGAATTGCACCTCACTGGCATGAGAAACATGTCCCGATCCTTCAAGTTGGGTATTGTGCTAGTACAAATGGTCCTGGTACAACGGATAGTTCGGATCCGTCATGATCGCATACTAAGCACATACTGTACTATGGTGCTATACGGCAGCCACAGGATACCCCAATGTCAAGGGCGATGACCAACAGCACGAAATTATCGTCACGATGCAGGTTGAAAGGCAATTTCAATCTCTGCCGGTGCCTTACGGCTATTGTTCTGTTACCGTGGTATCCAGAATGAGGTGAATTTGACGTTCATTCTTTGCTTTCGTGCTTGCCTCCTTCTGCCATCCCTTTCTTCGTATCATCATCTTGCCAGTTCATATTCGTGGATTTGGGTACCGATATACCTTTAGACATGGCCGAGCTCCTCTCAACGATAATGGAAGGAATGACGTACGGTAAGGTCTCTCCATTACACACCCTGGGGAACCCATCAACGTCGTTTGGAGAAGGTTTCTCGTTGTTGATGTTCGGGGGAACTATCAGGGAACTGCTGTTGTCTCGGCAATCTGGCACCTAACGGATGAGCCGCAAAATGTTTACGGCAGCGTGCTTGTTGCTTCTCGTCAGTACAGGGGTCCGTACTTCCTTTCCTGTCCACTTTGTTTCAAGTGGATCAGTATCGGACAGATTCGGACTGGAACTGATCACTTTGAGTATACAGCACTTCGCGTCCGACATTATAAGAATCATGCAAGGTTTGATCTTGTACAGGGACACCTACCCGGGAGGACCTATAGCATTTCTTTCGGATCGGACACAATGGACTTTTGCGTCCAAGAACTTTTTGTATGTTTCACAGTCTCTGATAGGGGACGGCGTAATCGTAAGCTTTATTTTTAGGATCGTGACTGAAGTGGTTTGTGTTAAGGTTTTAACAGCTCTATCGCTGTTACGTGGTATGGCAATCCAAAGTTGTCATGACCTTACCCATCTTACTTTGGTGCTCTGTTGCTAGTACGTGCTACGTAGTTCTGGATTGCCCTAAACTTAATGTAAATGCATCATCAGTAACCGGCGTTGGTAGTGCGTATGCTGCATCGCAAGCGTCCTCCAACGGCACAATTATCTTTGTTGGAAACCTCTGGCGTTGGATCACAGCTTTCCTTGCTACTTCGTTTGTGAATAACGTTGTGACGACTTGTATGTATTCAAATTTCGTTGGAAATTGATGTGTATATCTAATCGAGTTCTCCCCTCTTCCAATTCTGTTGGCTTCCCGAATATGGTACATCGGGCGGAGCGCCTCCAAGCTGTTCGGACGCTCAAAGTCCCAATTAGGCCGAGTGCTACACATAATTATTGACGCTACCGTTTTATACCCCCTCACGCTTCTTGTCGCGCTGATCGGTTTTGCACTTCAATCTAACAGTCAATTTGTGGTCTTGGATATGGTCAGTCTTAAGTTCTTTTTTTCCTGAATAAAATACCACTGACATGTCCTTTGTATGGACAGATCGTACCCATCATTTCCATAACGTTCTACATAGTCTTTATACGTATCGAGTTGGATTCTCGGGAGAACCGATCGATGGACATTTCATCACTTAGAATTCCCTTGAGCGAATGTGGTCCTTGTGCAAACACAAGAGATGGGACGCAAGTCTACAACACAACATTGACCGAGAACAGTATCGACAGTGTTCGGCTGTCGACCCTGGTGACTACTGCCCTCAATAAAACTCATCGAGCTGGCAGAGAAATCCAATTTTACGACATCGGAGAAACGGTATGATACCATCTCCGGGTGCCACCTACCAAAATAATATC
>JBBPLE010000739.1:0-14885 GCA_038089675.1 Boletales sp. KT-2023b
CCCGGTATCTTTCACCTTCTTTAGAGTGCTCTAGAACATGCAACGTGTTCGTCGCACACCTTTCATTTCCGTCTTCTATTCTTGCTATCTATGCTTCTATTTCCTGTGGAAGGTTCTATCTTTACTTCGCTTAGTCATTAACCTTCCATGACCTTCTATTACTTTCTATCCTTCACAGTATTTAAGCCGTCGTCTTACTCGATGTAACTCCAGCTTAGTCCTGCTCAATCTTACCTTGATCACTCTGACTCTCTTGTCGACTCTTCGTCGGACGATCTCTTGAACCTCTCGTCGACTCATCGTCGGACGACCTCCTCGATCCTTTCGTCGACTCATCGTCGGACGACCTCCTCGATCCTTTCGTCGACTCATCGTCGGACGACTCCTTGAACCCCTCGTCGACTTATCGTCGGACGATTCCTTTGACCTCTTCGTCGACTCATCGTCGGACGACTCTTTGAACCCTTCGTCGACTCATCATCGGACGACTCACTTGACTTATTGGCAAGCATCCCTTGTCCGATACCTTGAACCCTTGACCCTCTGTTAGTTCTTTGAGCCTACGCTTGTTCCTACCCGGACCAAGCGTAACATGGTGTCTGGGGGGTGGGGGTTGGTTTAGTATGATTGTAGTATAACTCCTTGGATTGGTCAGAGTCGAGGGAGATGGATAGCTCTTGCTTGATCCAGTTGATGGTGGGGTTGGCTTGTCTAAGCCAGGGGAGTCCAAGGATTATGTTCTCCTTTCCACAGTTGAGGATGTAGAACATGACATGGTGCATGAGTTGTCTGATGTGGATATAGAGCATGGTGGAGAAATGGATAAGACCATTTTTGTTCAAGGATTGGTCGATGTTCTTGACAGCGATGGGAGAGGGGAGTTGTTCTTTTGGGAGATGATGTTTTTGAACAAAGTCCCAGTTGATGCAAGAGATTTGTACTCCAGAGTCAATGAGAGCATGATTTCCAATGGCTTTTAGGTGCGATGGTTCAACGATTTCCACAGGGATTTGCATAGATTGTTTGGTAATTGACGATATAAGTAAAGGAGCACACATAAAAGAGGGAGAGCCTTGCATTGGGGAAGTCTCCATTCTAAAAATCCTCATTTGGTGAAATGAAGGAGATCTTTGCCACAGTTTCTTCTTTGTTATCATCCTTGACTTCTACTAGCCATGGGACTTCTTTGACTTTTCTAACCTTCCTTTCTCCAGTTTTCTTCAGCTGGGAAGGGAAGTTGGGGCAGTCACCTGAGAGGTGTCCAGGCTTTCAGCAGTGGAAACAGAGTCCTTTGGTGATACAGTGTTTTCACTCTTCTGGGGTCAACTTAGATACTTTAATAGCATCAACAACCATGGCATCAGGGTCCTTCTGGGGGTGGGAGGAGGAAGAGGGGGAGAATGAATGGTAGGAAGGGATGGTCTTGCCTCATTTCGCCATATCATCGGCTCTTCCCCATTGGGTGAGGAAGTGGGTGGCTTTAGCATACCATTCATTGATTTTGGTGGGGATGGTGTCCATAGACATGATGCAATGCATGAGTTTGACATAGATTCCAGTGGAGAAGTATCCAATAAGGACATTTTGGTTGGTGATCCCGCTGATCTGGACATGGTTCTGGAATTTGGAGATATACTTGGTGAGGTCAGAGAGAGAGGGTTTTCCTTCCATCTTGGTAGAAGAGAGCCAGGTGATGGAGAGAGCAGCAGTGTTTTTGTGTTTGAAGGTGGTGTTGAACTCTGTGATAAAGTCTGTGTAGGTCCCGAAGCCTTTATTTGCATTGAGAGCAGCTTTTTGGAAAGAGGAGGCCCAGGTAAGGGCAGCTCCTTTGGTCATATACAAGAGGGTGAAGGTGATTTTCTTGACATCGGTGGTATAGACTTCTTCATTGACAAGGAGGTAGGTTTGGACAGAGTCCAACCAGATCATGGCTTTGGCATAGTTGCCATCAAAGTTTTCAGGGGCACCAATGTGAAGTTTGACTGGTTTCAAGGTCATGGTGGAATGGGGTGGTTGTGGGGGGAGGAAGGGGGGAAGTGGATGTGAGGGAATGAACTGACAAGGGGGAATGGGAGTAGAGGATTGGGGAGGAAGGAGGAGAGGTCTGGTTATGGTGGTGGGGAGAGGTGGTGTTGGTTCCCTGAGAGAGATGTCTGGGGTAGGGACACAGGTTTCTTCATCAGAGTGTTTGGTGGAGAGGGGGGATTCTGAGGGGACTTGATAAGAGTGTTGTAGTGCCCTTTCAAGGGCTCCTGGTGTTCGAGGGGAGGAAATGGTGAGAGACTACAGTGATGGTAGCTCAAAAGAGGAGCTTAGTCCTTTTGTTATGCTTGGTCCAGGTAGGAACGAGCGTAGGCTCAAAGAATGAAAGGTCAAGGAATCATCCAACAATGAGGTCAACGACAGAGTTCAAGGAGTTGTCCAATGATAAGGTCGACAAAGGGTTTCAAGGGAATCGTCTGATGATGGGGTTGATGACGAAGTTCAAGGGAGTCATCTGATGGTGAGGTCGATGAAGGGGTTCAAGGGAATCATCTGACGATAGAGTCAACGAAGGAATTCAAGGGGAATTCGAGGAGATCAAAGGTAAGATTGAGCAGGACTAAGCTGAGGATACATCAAGTAAGGCAATGGCTTAAGTACTGCGAAGAATGGAAACTAATGGAAGGTCATGGAAGGTTCATTACTAAACAATTGAAGATAGAACCTTCCATAAGAAAGAGAAGCATAGATAACAAGAATAGAAAAGCAGAAATGAAAGGTGTGTGACGAACACATTGTATGTTCTAGAGCACTCTAAAGAAAGTAAAAGGTACCAGGTCAGGCTGGTCCATTGTAATGAATTGAAAAAGAAACGAATCGTAACACAAGGCTCTCCCTCTTTTATGTGCACTCCTGTACTTGTATTGTCAATTACCAAGCAATCCATGCAAATCCCTATTGAAATCATTGAACCATCACACTTGAAAGCCATTGGAACCTGCGCTCTCATAGACTCTGGAGTGCAAATCTCTTGTATCGATTGGGACTTTGTCCAAAAACATCGTCTCCCAAAGGAACAACTCCCCTCCCCCATCACCATCAAGAATGTTGACCAATCCTCGAACAAAAATGGTCTTATCCACTTTTCCACCACACTCTATGTCTGCATCAGACAACTCATGCACTGTGTCACATTCTACATCCTCAACTGTGGAAAGGAGAATGTAATCCTTGGACTCCCCTGGCTTAGACAAGCCAACCCCACCATCGACTGGATCAAGCAAGAGCTGTCCATCTCCCTCAACTCTGACCAATCCCAGGAGTTATACTACAATTGAACCAAACCAACCCCCACCCCTCAGACACCAACTGCTTGCCCACCCCAACATATACAAGTTGACTCCATCTGGGATGGACACCTCTATGACTACATGAAGAAGGATACTGAAGCCCAATACCTCCGACAAGCCAATGACAACCGAATCATCAATTGAATCATACATTGCAGATCTCGCTTCATTCCCTCAGTCACCATTGCCAAACTCACAACATCCATGGAACTAGCAATGGCTGCCAAAAAAGCCAAACCAAAGGCAACTCTCCCCCCCAAATACTCTGCCTTCTCCTCTGTCTTCTCAAAGGAAGTGACCAATCACATTCCTCCCAGCCGACCCTATGACCATGAAATCAACCTTGATGACTCTTTTCCCCAAAAATCGGCAAACTCTACCCCCTCTCCCCAGACGAGAAAGCTGCTACAGAAGCCTTCCTTGATGAAAACCTCAAAGCAGGAAAGATTTGTCCATCTAACTCCCCTCAAGCGTCCCCCTTTTTCTTCATCAAAAAGAAAGACAGTGGCCTTTGACCCTGCCAAGACTACTGCTATGTCAATGAACACACTGTCTGCAACACCTACCCTCTTCCCCTCATATCTGACCTTGTCAATAAACTCAAAGGTGCCAAGATCTTTACCAAATTTGATGTTCAATGGGGATACAACAATGTCCAGATCAAGGATGGTCATCAATGGAAAGTGGTGTTCATCACCCACAAAGGACTATTTGAACCAACAGTCATGTTCTTTGGCCTTTGCAACTCCCCTGCCACCTTCCAACATTTCATGAATGACTCCTTCTGTGATATGATCGCAGAAGGATGCTTAGTCATCTACATGGATGATCTCCTCATTTTCTCCCCTGACGCCAAAACCCATGAGGAATGTACTAAACAAGTACTCCAATGCATGACTGAGTTAGATCTTCACCTCAAACTTGACAAATGCAAGTTCGCCACCAATGAGGTTGAATACCTTGGCATGATTGTTCACCCTGATGAGCTCGCCATGGACCCAGTAAAGCTAGATGGCATTCATGAATGGCCAACCCCCACCAAAGTCAAAGATGTCCAATCCTTTTTAGGATTTGCCAACTTCTACTGACGATTTATCCCCAACTACTCCAACATCGCACGACCCCTCCTTGATCTTACCAAGAAGAACCAACCCTGGGACTGGTCTCCCAATTGCCAACATTCCTTCAATGAACTCAAATGGGTGTTCCTCAGTTGCCCAATCCTCCACCTCCCAGACCCTGCCCACCCCTTTGCCATCACCACTGATGCTTCCAAATATGCCTCTGGTGGAGTCTTCCTCCAAACTGACACCAACAGAGATTGGCATCCATGTTCCTACCTCTCACAATCCTTCTCCTCCACTGAATGCAACTATGACATCTATGACAGGGAACTCCTCACCATCATTCATGGCCTCAAAGCCTGGTGTCACTACCTCCAAGGATCCCCCTTCCTTGTCGAGGTCTTCACCAATCACAAAAACCTCACATACTTCCACCAACCTCAGAAACTCAACTGATGACAAGCTCATTGGCTACTTGATATCTCAGACTTTGACCTCCACCTAACCCACGTCCCTGGAACCTCTCTTGCCACACCAGATGCCCTCTCTCACCGACCAGACCTCCTCCCACCTACTGATGAGGATAACAACAACGTCACCCTCCTTCCTGACACCCTCTTTGTCAATCTCATTGATACCTTCCTCCAAACCAAGTTGGCTGCCTCCTCTGCCTCTGACCCCCTTGTCCTTGATGCCCTATGCACTACCACCAGTGATATTCCTGCCAAATTCCACTCCCGTCTTTCTGACTGGCAATATGATGCTGGAGTCCTCACCTTCCAAGGACATGTCTATGTTCCTCCTGACCTTCGACGCTCCATTGTTGAATGACACCATGATCACACCTCTGCTGGACACCCTGGATATCTTAAAACTTGTCAACTTGTCGCCACTGAGTTTTGGTGGCCAGGCCTTGCTCAATTTGTTTGCAAATACATCAAAGGTTGTGCCCCCTGTCAAGCCTCAAAGGTGAACACCCATCCCACTCCCCCCCCCCCCCTCTTTCTCATCACCTCTTCCTCCCCCATTCCTTTCTGTCAGATCTCTTGTGACCTCATCACAGACCTCCCTGTCTCCTCTGGCTTTGACAGTCTTTTGGTTGTGGTCGACCATGGGCTTACTAAGGGGGTGATTCTCTGCCCTACCAAGAAATCCATCTCTGCTGAAGGAATTGCCTCTCTCTTTTTCCATAAAGTTTACACTCAGTTCAGCCTCTATGACAAAATTATCTCAGATCATAGACCCCAGTTTGCCTCCTCCTTCACAAAAGAACTTGGATGACTCCTCGGGTACAACCTCTCCCTCTCCACTGCATACCACCCTCAATCCAATGGAGAAACAGAGCAAGTAAACCAAGAAGTAGAAACCTATCTCTGAATCTTCTGTGGCAATTCCCCTTCCACATGGTCCAACCTCATCTCCCATGCTGAATTCGCACACAATCACCACCCTCACTCCATCACCAATAAATCACCATTCTTCCTCATGATGGGATTTGAACCCTGCCCTCTCCCCACTATCATCGCAGAAACCAACCTCCCCATGGTTGAAGAGTGACTCAAACTCCTCTCCACAGCTAGAGACGAAGCCCTGGTGGCCCATGAACTTGCCAAACAAATTATGAAATCCCATTTCCATGGAAAATTCACTCCCTTCTGTAAAGGCAACAAGGTTTGGCTAGAAGCCCCAAACCTGAAACACCTTATCTCCCATCTGAAGTTCGCTCCCAAGTGAGAAGGCCCATTTACTGTTACTCAGGTGCTTTCCCCCCTTACTTACAAACTCCATCTCCCATGCACATGGAAAATACACCCAGTCTTCCATACATCCCTGTTATCACCCTATCATGAAAATGATGTACACGGGCCAAACTTCCCTTCCCCTCCACCTGACCTTATCAACAAAGAAGAGGAATACGAAATGGAAAAGATAATCCAACACCACAGAACTCCGAACAACCAAAAATTCCTAGTCTGATGGAAGGGATATTCAGCTGAAGAAGACTCCTGGTTACCTGAATCAGAGTTCAACCATGCCAAGGAAATCCTATCCAAGTATAAGACCCTCCACCCTCACGTCTTTTCTCCCTCATTCCTCACACCACCAATGGAAAACAAACATGTCTGCTCCTGCTAGATCCCCCTCTCCCACTGCGGCCACCACTGGCTGGACCACCCCCTTGCTCTATCATATTCAAGGCCTTGACTCCACTAATTACAACCCAGGCATTCCCCAACCTTCGTCTCCCCCTCTATGTCTCCTTGCTCTTGATCCAAACCCAGTCATCTCTGTCGAACTACCCCTCTACACCCAACACATCCATCCAGACCCCTTCCCCATCACCAAACAATCCTCCCTCATGCTCCTTCTCAAAACTCCCCACCTTATCACTCCTCTTTGCGCTCATTTAAAACCTTTCTCCCCCCTTGATACCCTTCTTCTTCTTTTTCAAGAAATCCATAGTCTCTATTCCCTTGCCAACCAGATGTCTGACTACCCCATGGAACATGTCTCCACTCTCCATGAAACCCACACCGAGCTTACCAACCTCATCCTTTCCATCATGCACCAACTAGAAATGGATAAACTAGCTAAGGACATTTTATGCTATACCCGAGAACTCAATGAACGCTGCTGCCTCCACCAGAACCCATCCCCAGAAGCTTCTGAGGAACCCCTCACCCTCGAGGAATTAGCCACAATGGTGTGAGCAGAAGTTAGTTGGGAAGGACAGCGTAATGTACCCCTCTTCCCCAACCACTATCTCTACAGCCAGGCATGCTTCCATTGTCACTGACTCTCACATATCCACATCAATTGTCCATACTACATCTGCCCCCACTGTGCTCATCATTGCCCTGGTCACACCCAACATTGTTGCCCCTGTCATCCTCACCCACATACCCTTAACCCTATAAATTCCTCCTCCTCATCCTCCACTTCTTCCACACGCTCTAGGCGATCTGGTTTCATATCCTCTTCCCAACCCCTCATTGAACGACTCTCCAATTCCCCATCCTCTGGCTCTGGTTCAGCTCCTAGACAGGTTCCCCCCTCATTCTATTGTCGTCGCCAAACCCCTCACCCTCATCAATGTCATCATTGTCCCTCCCCTGACCTTGAACTTGCTGACTTAGATCTGAATGACAATGACCCTGGATATGATGACTCAGCTTATGCCAACATGACTGGTTCCCCCAGTGGAGACAGATGTATGGATTTCTAATTCTTTCTTTTGATTTATTCTTCATCATAACTTCAAATGTACTCCGGAGGTAATGTTATGATTCACTTCTTTTCTTGTTGATACGATAGACCGGCCCAACCTGGTATCTTTTACTTTCTTTAGAGTGCTCTAGAACTTACAACATGTTTGTCGCACACCTTTCATTTCCGTTCTCTATTCTTGTTATCCACACTTCTATTTCTTATGGAAGGTTCTATCTTCGATTGCTTAGTAATGAACCTTCCATGGCCTTCTATTAGTTTCCATTTCTCGCAGTACTTAAGCCGATGCTCTACTCGATGTATCCTCAGCTTAGTCCTGCTCAATCTTACCTTGATCTCTTTGAATCTTTTGTCAACCTCATCGTCAAACAACTCCCTTGAACTCCTTTGTTGACCTCATTGTTGGATGACTCCCCCTTGAACTCCTTCATTGACCTCATCATCAGACAACTCCCCCTTGAACTCCTTTGTTGACCTCATCATCAGATGACCTCCTTGAAACTCACTGACGATTGTCAACTGAACTTGTGACCTTCTGGCAAGCTCTCTTGTTCAAATACCTCAAACCCTTGACCCCATAGTTAGTTCTTTGAGCCTATGCTCATTCCTGCCTGGACCAAGTGTAACATTGTTCTAAAGCTGGTAACTGCGATTTGGAGATAACCATGGGAAGGGGGCAGGGTTCATAGCCCATCATAAGGAAGAATGGGGATCTTTGGGTGACAGAGTGGGGGTGATGGTTATGTGCAAATTCTGCCATGGTGATATGTTCAGCCCAGATTATTGGGTTGTTACCACAGAAGATCCATAGGTAAGTTTCTACCTCTTGGTTGACTCATTCTGTTTCCCCATCAGTTTGTGGATGGTAGGCAGTGCTGAGGGAAAGATTGTAGCCAAGGAGTTTTCCTAGTTCCTTGGCAAAGAATGAGGCAAATTGTGGTCTGTGGTCTGAGATGATTTTGTCATAGAGGCCAAACCATTTCCAGACTTTATTGAGGAAGAGGGTGGCAATTCCCTTGGCTGTGGTGGTTTTCTTAGTTGGACATAAAATTACCCCTTTCATAAGCCTGTGGTTGACCACAACCAGTAATGAGTTGAAGCCATCTGAAAGGGGAAGGTCAGTGATTAGATCGCAAGAGATCTGTTGGAAGGGGCGTGATGATTTAGAAGGAATAGGGAGTGGAGGGGGTGTGGAGGGGTGGGTGTCAGCTTTGGCATGTTGGCAATGGATGCATCCTTCTACATATTTGCGAATGAAGGTGGCCATTCCGGGCCACCAGAACTCAGAAGCTACCTATTGACATGTTTTGAGATAGCCAGGGTGGCTGGCAGATGCGTGAGAATGATATCTAGCAATGACTGATTGGCAGAGTTCGAGGTCATTGGGGATGTAGACTCAGTTTTGGTAAGTGAGGATACCAGCATTGTATTTCCAATTGGAAAGGCAGGATTGGAGTTGAGAGGGTACCTTCCCATCCAAAGCTTGGAGAGAGTTGAGGACTAGGGGGTTTGTGGTAGAGGATGAGTGGAGTTTGTCAATCAGGGCTGTATCAATCATATTGATGAATAGGGAAGAAGGAAGAAGTGTCACATCATGATTGTCTGTTTCATCATCAGGTACCAGATCAGGTCATTGAGAGAGTGTGTTGGGCTCAGCCAAGTTCTTTCCAGCCATGTGAATTAATTGAAGATTGAAGTCGGTGAGGTCAAGGAGCCATTGTGCCTGTCTTTGATTAAGATTTTGTGGTTGTTCAAAATAGGTCAAATTTTTGTGATTGGTGAAGACTTGGATGGGTGAGGGATGTCCTCATAAATAATGTTTCCACATTTTGAGGGCCTGGATTATGGCGAGGAGTTCTCTGTCATAGATGTCATAGTTCCATTCAGCGGGGGAGAACAATTGGGAAAGATAAGAACAGGGTTTCCAATCCCCATTTTCATCAGTTTGTAGGAGAATTCCTCCAGAGGCAAATTTAGAGGCATCAGTGGCGATTGTGAAAGGTTTACTGAGGTTGGGAAAGTGGAGGATGAGTTTTTCCAAGAACTTGTTTTTGAGTTTTTGGAAGGCAATATTGCAGTCTGGTGACCAATCCCAGGGACGATTTTTTTGGGTTAGGTCTAGGAGGGGACATGCAAGGTTGGAGTAATTTGAAATGAATCATCTGTAAAAGTTCACAAACCCCAAGGAGCAGACATCCTTTACTTTGGTCAGAACAGGCCATTTTTGGATGCCATCCAATTTAACTGGGTCCATTATGAGGGTTCCTGGTTTGACTATCATTCCTAAGTATTCCACTTCTGTAGTGGTGAATTTGCATTTTTCCAGTTTAAGATGGAGATCAAGTTCTTTCATTCATTGGAGGGCTCATTTAGTATATTCCTCATGGGTCTTCTAGTCAGATGAGAAAATGAGAAGATCATCCATGTAAATGATTAGCCATCCTTCAGCAATCATATCCTTGAATGAGTCATTCATGAATCTTTGGAATGCAGGGGGGAAATTTGATTGTCCAAAGAACATGACTGTTGGTTCAAAAAGCCCTTGGTGGGTAATGAAGGCTGCCTTCTATTGATGACTGTCCTTGATGCAGACATTGTTGTACCCCCATTGTATGTCAAATTTGGTAAATATCTTGGCATCTTTTAATTTGTTGATAAGATCTGAAATTAGAGGAAGGGGGTATGTGTCCTTGATGGTATGTTTGTTAAGATATCTATAATCTTGGCATGGGTAAAGCCCTTCATCTTTCTTTTTGATGAAGAAGAAGGGAGAGGCTTGCGGGGAATTGGAAGGTCAAATTTTTGCCAGATTTAAGATTTTTGTCGATAAAATTGTCAGCTGCTTTTCATTCTTCAGGGGTAAGGGGATAGATCTTGGAGACTTTAGGAGTGAAGGTTTCATCCAAGTTAATTTCATGGTTGTAAGAATGGGATGGGGGAAGGTGATGCACAGCATTTTTCAAGAAGACTTCTTTGTATTCTTTATACTCCTGGGATAGGGTAATGGCAGGTCTTGTTTCTTGGGCATTGATAGCAAGCTTGGTGGCTGTTGTGAAGGCTCAGACATACTCTTTTCTGCAAGGATGTTGGAACCCAAATCTTGCAGCTCTGTGGGTGATACAGTTCATCATAGCTCATTTGCAGAAGTCTGATGGTCCCTCTTGGTCTAGGTATTGGCAAAGGAGGCTTTCTTTTTGATCAAGGTTGAGTGGAGTGTGGTTCATTGGTCGGAGTGAGGTTTTTGGTTTGTAGAGTTCCTTGGTTTGGTTGTGTTCATCTGGAATTGACACGGTTCCTTTTATCCAGTCGATTATGGGGTTGGTTTCTTTCAACCAAGGATGTCCTAGAATGATGTTTTCCCTTTCACAATGCATTACATGGAAGTGGATTCTCTGAACGACATTATTGAGATGTATTGGGATGAAGGTAGTAAATTTGATATCACCATTTCTGTTTTGGGTTTGATCAACATTTCTTACTGGGATGGGGGTAGGGAGTCTTTTGAGGGGGAGTTTCCATCTTTTGGTGAAATGCCAATCAATGCAGGAGATGGTTGCACCAGAATCTACCAGTGCTTGGGTTCCAATGTCTTGAGATGCACTCAGGATTGAAATGGGAAGATAAATAGCATTTCAATCACTTTGAGAAGTAAGTACAGGAGTGCATCTAGTTGGGGAGGGGGCCTGTGTTGGGTTGGACCTCCTCTCTAAAAATCTGAGACACAGTTGACTTCCATGTCATCATTGTTGCATTCTTTCATTTCTTTGATGGTGGCAGTGGTGGTAGTTTGTTGGACATTTCTGGGGTGGGACAGTTGGGGAATTTGGTGCATTTGTTTGCATTATGTCCAGGCTGACGACACTGGAGACATAACCCCTTTTCGAAGCATTGTGTACTTTCTTCTGGGGTTAATTTCCCGATTCAGATAGCATCAATGTCCATTGCATTAGGATCACATGTTGGTTGAGTGTGGGAATGTGATTGGAAGGAGCAATATGGGGTGTGGGAGGGGTTTCTGCTGGATCATGCGATGTCATCGGCTTTCTGGAATTGGCTGAGGAAGTGTACAGCCTTGTTGTACCATTCATTGATCTTTGTTGGTACTGTGTCCATTGACATGATGCATTTCATAATGTTTACTATTACTCCAGCAGTGAAGTACCCGATTAGGACATTTCCATCGGAGATTTCAGAGATTTGTATGTGATTTCTGAATTTGGCAATGTATCAGGTGAGATCGGCCATGGAGTTCCCTTTCATTCATAGGGAATTAAGGGTGGTAATGGATACAGCTTTGCTGTTGTGATGGTAGAAGGTGCTTTGGTAGGCTTCTTTGAATTTGTTCCAGGTGATTGTTTCTTTGTTTGCTAGGATTTTGATGTGGTAGGTTGCTGCCCATGTGGCAGCAGATCCTTTAGTCATATAAGATAGGGCATATGCCACTTTCTTGGTGTTGTTGTTGTATACTTCTTCATTAACCAGGAAGTAGAATACAACAAAGGCAAGCCAAGCTTTGGCTGTGGTATAGCTTCCATCAAAATGATCAGGGGGGGCGATGTGAAGTTCTACAGGTTTGTGCAGGGGGGGTGCTGTTTCACTCATGCTTGTTGAATGGACTCTATGTTACATACATAGTAATTAGTTCACACATGTTATGTATTTAGCTTCAGACTCAGCAGAGCTGAGATCTAATTGATTCTTTACTCGATACCACCATCACCCGTTGTAAGCTCCTCAAGCCCAACCAACCCAGGTATGTGAGAGACCTTCCCGTGTGTGTAACATGCGTACTCGCAACAGGTTATGAGCCCCAGGCAGGCAGGCTAGTGTTTCATGCAGCCTCCCTGCTCTCTCATCCTTACCTGACTGTTGGTCGGTGCGGATTCAGTTCCGCCCACCATTCAGGTGCCTTCGGGGTGCAGATTAAGTTCCACCCCCGAATGGTGAACGTTTGAGCTGTCTGTGCAGATTAAGTTCCACCAGACACTCTGCAAAGCGAAAGCTGCACAGAGCAGCTGCTCTCCATCTCAAAAAACAAGGGGAGACTCTGTCCCCCGAGTTTTTAGGCTCTGGACGTTCAGCGACACAGTTCTATCCTGTCCCTTTCACTTGACTGTTTAAGGTACCCATGCTAACATTCATCCAACCCAGATACCTACCATGTCTTCCACCTCCCTCTCCACCATTGTGAAGCTCAACGGCATGAACTACCATGCCTGGCAGTCCCAGATGGATGACTACCTTTGTTCCATCGGGGTTTACTCCCACATTATGAAGCTTCACCCCACTGTCCCTGTCGCCATTGCAGAGATGAAGGACAGCAACGGTTATGTGACCCAACCTGCCTACATGCCCCCGGCCGATGAAGTCCATCGCGCCAAAGAAAAGCAGGAGGACTGGGACAAGGATGATGACAAGGCCACTGGTGCCATCGCACTCACTTGCGAACGTCATGTTCGCGAGTGCAGCATCGATTTCAGCAATCATGCCAAGAACATTCTCATTGAACTCGAAAAACAATTCAACAACCCCACTGTCTCCTCCGCTATCATGGAGTTTAAAGCCCTCATGGGCCTCCAGATCCCTGACAACAACTCGCTGATGTCGACTTTTTCAAAGCTCGACACCCTCTTCTCCCAGCTATCCGACTTTGGGTACCCAGTTGATGACAAAATAAAGTTGTTAATCATGATCTCCAAGATCCCAAAGTACACCGACCACATCGCTGCCGCCATCGCCACTGTGAAGCCCAAAGTCAATTTGGCTGGCATAGTTGTCAAGACAGTTCCCACTGTCAAGGAGATTTCCCAACAAGTTGAAGTGTCATGGCAAACGTATGTGCAGTGCCATCCCACCAAGGACTCCTGGCCCCAACAGGCCAACAAAGTCAGCGCCATCAAATGGCAGCAGGGGGAACCTCAGTTCTCCCAACAGCAGCAGCAACAACAACAAGGTGGTTCCTCTTCCAAGGGGAATAACAACCAGAAAGCACAGAAGGGCAACCACTCTGAAAAGGGTGAGGAAAAGCACAAGGAGAAGAAGAAAACCCACAAGGAGAAGAAGCAGGCAGAGGCTGCACAAGCCTCAGCCTCCTTTGCCTTCACCTCCACCACCATCATCACCCCTGCCACCACCACGTTTATGTTGCCTGTCCCTGACCCCTGCTGCAACACGCACATGCCTAGCGTGACCCACTATGGGCTGCCAGCGTTTCCTCTAACCAAGGAAACTGTCTCCCTTGCACAACGCCTTGAGGTCCCTGCGACCTCCTCCACAATCTGCAACCTCAAACTGGTTGCTTCCTGCCACTCCAAGCGTGCTCGCACAGAGCAATCCCTCTCTGATCACCTCTCCACCCCACTTTCCAAATGGATCATGGAAGTTCCACTTGCTGGAACCACCAGAATCATGGAGGTTGACGAGGACATTGTAAGTCTAGGCAAAGATGCCTATGACAAATACATTGAGGGCTTCTTTATGGAGTCCACATCACAGTGCATATCCCCCTTTCCATCTACATCAGGTACTGACAAGCAATTAAATTTGCTGCAGGTAAATCGTATATACACGTTCCCTGTAGTAGATAGTTCAAATAAATCTGCTACACATGAATTCGCACAGTGTGATACATGCAGTAAGGACAGCAAAGGAAAGGAAAAAGCACACAACCACAAGGTCCCATCGGACATGTGGCTGCTCGATTCAGGAGCTTCGGCTCACTTCTCCCCTGATTGCTCTGACTTCATCGAGTATCAGAAGTTCAATCAGCCCCAATGGGCTTCCACCACCAATGGCTGATCACCTATTATAGGTAGAGGTACTGTATTGCTAAGGTTTGGCAACCACATATGCCGCCTATCACCCATCATGCACATGCCCTTGTGTGCAGTCCAACTAGTATCAATGGGCACCCTCCTGCAGAACACCTGCCTCATGCTTCACACCAGGCCCAGGCATCTAACTATCTGGGACCAGTGCTTTAAGGAAGCCTATCTGTAATTCCATAGTCATGGTGGACAAACCATGTATTGGCTTCATGCCAAACCCATTTTCCCAGATGATGTGCCCTCCAGCATGTCATCACTCACCTCTGAGATCAAATACAAGCTCATGCACTGACGTCTCAGACATTCGTCCCCTGATGTCATCAGGCATGCTAAAAAGCACCTGAAGGGTTTTCCTGATGTGAAAATCCCATTGAAAACTGGCCTCTGTCAAGGGTGTCAGCTCAGCAAACAGCCAAATTGTCCTTTTCCTCTTA
>JBBPLE010000740.1:0-14870 GCA_038089675.1 Boletales sp. KT-2023b
TGGGGAATACCCGGGTTGTAATTAGTCAAGTCAAGGCCTTGGATACAATAGAGTAGGGGGGTGGTCCAGCCGGTGGTAGCTGTAGTGGGAGAGGGGGATCTAGTGGGAGTGGACATGTTTGGGTTTCGGTGGTGCAAAGGATGAGGAGGGAAAGATGTGAGGGTAGAGAGTTTTATACTTGGATAGGATTTCCTTGGCATGGTTAAACTCCAATTCAGGTAACCAGGAGTCTTCTTCAGCCAAATATCCCTTCCAATGGACTAGGAATTTTCGGTTATTTGGGGTTCCACAGTGCCAGATAATCTTTTCCATTTCATATTCCTCTTCTCTGTTGATAAGGTCAGGTGGAGGGGAGGGGAAGTTCGGTCCATGTACATTGTTTTCGTGATAGGGTGATAACAGGGATGCATGGAAGACTGGGTGTATTTTCCACATGTGTGGGAGGTGGAGTTTATAGGTAAGGGAAGAGAAGACCTGGGTAATGGTAAATGGGCCTTCTCACTTGGGGGCAAATTTCGGATGGGAGATAAGGCATTTTAGATTTCGGGCTTCTAGCCAAACCTTGTCACCTTTACGGAAGGGAGTGAACTTTCCATGGAAATGGGATTTCATAACTTGTCTGGCAAGTTTGTGGGCCGTCAGGGCTTCATCTCTGGCTGCAGAGAGGAGTTTGAGTCATTCTTTGACTGCCAGGAGGTTGGTCTCAGCAATGATAGTGGGGAGGGGGCGAGGTTCAAATCCCATCATGAGGAAGAATGGGGATTTATTGGTGATGGAGTGAGGACAGTGATTGTGTGCGAATTCGGCATGGGAGATGAGGTTGGACCATGTGGAGGGGGAATTTCTGCAGAAGATCCAAAGATATGTTTCTACTTCTTGGTTTACCCGTTTGGTTTCTCCATCAGATTGAGGGTGGTATGTGGTGGAGAGGGAGAGGTTGTATCTGAGGAGTCATCCAAGTTCTTTTGCAAAAGAGGAGGCGAACTGGGGTCCACGGTCCGAGATAATCTTGTTGTAGAGGCCAAATCAGGTGTAGACTTTGTGAAAGAAGAGGGAGGCAATTCCTTCAGTGGAGATGGATTTCTTGGTAGGACAGAGAATCACCCCCTTAGTAAGCCCATGGTCAACCACGACCAAAAGACTGTCAAAGTCAGAGGAGATAGGGAGGTCTGTAATGAGGTCACACAAGATCTGTTGGAAGGGAATAGGAGAAGAGGAAACAATGGGGGAGAGGGGTGGGGAGGTAGGATGGGTGTTTGCTTTTGAAGACTGACAAGGGGTGCACCCCTTGACGTATTTTTGCACAAATTGAGCAAGACCGGGCCACCAAAACTCGGCAGTGACATGTTGATGAGTTTTAAGATATCCAGGATGACCAGCAGAGGTATGGTCATGGTGTTGTTCTACGATGGAGCGGCGAAGGTCAGGGGGAACATAGACACATCCTTGGAAGGTGAGGATGCCAGTGTCATATTGCCAGTCAGAAAGACAAGAGCAGAATTGGGCAGGGAAGTCGCCAGTGGTGGTGCATAGAGCATCAAGGACAAGGGGGTCAGAAGCGGAGGAGGCAGCCAGTTTGGTTTGGAGGGAGGTGTCGATGAGGTTGACAAAAAGAGTGTCAGGAAGAAGGGTTACATTATTGTTATCTTTGTCGGTTGGTGGGAGGAGATCTGGGTGGTGAGAGAGGGCATCAGGTGTGGCAAGGGAGGAACCAGGGACATGGGTCAGGTGGAGGTCAAAGTCCGAGATGTCAAGCAGCCAACAAGCCTGTCGTTGGTTGAGTTTCTGAGGTTGGTGAAAATATGTGAGGTTTTTGTGATCAGTGAAAACTTTGACAGGGAAGGGAGATCCATGGAGGTAATGGCACCAGGCTTTGAGACCTCGAATGACGGCAAGGAGTTCCCTGTCATAGATGTCATAGTTTCATTCAGTGGAGGAGAAGGATTGTGAGAGATAGGAACATGGATGCCAATCTCTGTTGGTGTCAGTTTGAAGGAGGACTCCACTGGAAGCGTATTTGGAGGTGTCAGTGGCAATGACAAAGGGGCAGGCAGGGTCTGGGAGATGGAGGATTGGACGACTAAGGAATAGTCATTTGAGTTCATTGAAGGATTGTTGGCAACTGGGAGACCAGTCCCAGGGTTGGTTTTTCTTTGTAAGGTCAAAGAGGGGGTGAGTGATGTTGGAGTAATTGGCAATGAATCGTCGATAGAAGTTAGCAAACCCTAAGAAGGAGCAGACGTCTTTGACTTTTGCAGGGGATGGCCATTCACGAATACCATCCAGTTTCACTGGGTCCATGGTGAGCTCATCGGGATGTACAATCATGCCAAGGTATTCAACCTCATTGGTAGCAAATGTGCATTTTTCAAGTTTAAGGTGAAGATCTAACTTGGTCATGTGTTGGAGTACTTGTTTGGTTCATTCTTCATGGGTTTTGGCATCAGGGGAGAAGATGAGGAGGTCATCCATGTAAATGACTAGCCATCCTTCTGTGATCATATCACGAAAGGAGTCATTCATGAATCATTGGAAGGTGGTGGAGGAGTTGCAAAGACCAAAGAACATGACCGTTGGTTCAAACAGTCCTTTGTGGGTGATGAATGCCGCTTTCCATTGATGACCATCTTTGATGTGAACGTTGTTGTATCCCCATCAAACATCAAATTTGGTAAAGGTTTTGGCACCCTTAAGTTTATCAATGAGGTCAGATATGAGGGGAAGGGGGTAGGCATCATGGATGGTATGTTCATTGACATAACGATAGTCTTGGTAGGGTCAAAGGCCACTGTCTTTCTTTTTAATGAAGAAGAAGGGGGCAGCCTGGGGAGAGTTGGATGGGCAAATCTTTCCTGCCTTGAGGTTTTCATTGAGGAATGCTTCAGTAGCAGCTTTTCGTCAGGGGAGAGGGGGTAGAGTTTGCCGACTTTTGGGGTGAAAGAGTCATCGAGATTGATCTCATGGTCATAGGGTTGGCTAGGGGGAACATGGTCAGTTGCCTCTTTTGAGAAGACAGAGGAAAAGGCAGAGTATTTGGGTGGAAGAGTTGCCTTTGGTTTGGCCTTCTCAGCAGCCATGGCTAGCTCGGTTGCTGTTGTAAGTTTGGCGATGGTGGTAGAGGAAATGAAATGAGATCCGCAATGCATGATTCAGTTGATGATTCAGTTGTCATTAGCCTGTCAGAGGTATTGGGCTTCAGTATCTTTCTTCATGTAGTCGTAGAGGTGTCTATCCCAGATGGAGTCAACTTGTACATGTCAGGGTGGGCGAGGAGTTGGTGTCTGGGGTTTAGGAGTTGGTTTGGTACGATTGTAGTACAATTCCTGGGATTGATCAGAGTCAAGGGAGATGGATAGCTCTCGCTTGATCCAGTCAATGGTGGGGTTGGCTTGTCTAAGCCAGGGGAGTCCAAGGATTACGTTCTCCTTTCCACAGTTGAGGATGTAGAATGTGACACAATGCATGAGCTGTCTGATGTGGACATAGAGCATGGTGGAAAAACAGATGAGACCGTTCTTATTTGAGGATTGGTCAACATTTTTAACGGCGATGGAAGAGGGAAGTCATTCTTTTGGGAGATGATGTTTTTGAACAAAGTCCCAATCGATGCAAGAGATTTGCACTCCAGAGTCAACGAGAGCATGAGTTCCAATGGCTTTTAGGTGTGATGGTTCGACGATTTCAAGGGGAATTTGCATAGATTGCTTGGTAATTGATGATACAAGTACAGGAGCACATGTAAAAAAGGGAGAGCCTTGCATTGGGGAAGGTCTCCATTCTAAAAATCCTCATTGGGTGTGACAAAGGAGATTCTTGCTATGGTTTCTTCTTTGTCATCATCCTTGACTTCTACTAGACTTGGGACTTCTTCGACTGTTCTAACCTTCCTTTCTCCAGTTTTCTTCGGCTGGGAAGGGAAATTTGGGCAGTCGCCTGAGAGGTGTCCAGGTTTTTGGCAGCAGAAACAGAGTCCTTTGATGATACAGCATTTTCACTCTTCTGGGGTTAACTTAGATACTTTGATAGCATCAATGTCCATGGCGTCAGGGTCTTTCTGGGGGTGGGAGGAGGAGGAGGAGGAGAATGAATGGTAGGGGGAGTTGGTCTTGCCTCATTTTGCCAAGTCATCAGCTCTTCCCCATTGGGTGAGGAAGTGGGTGGCTTTGGCATACCATTCATCGATTTTGGTGGGGATGGTATCCATGGACATGATGTGACGCATGAGTTTGATGTAGATGCCAGTGGAGAAGTATCCAATAAGGATGTTTTGGTTGGTGATCCCGCAGATCTGAACATGGTTTCGGAATTTGGAGATATACTTAGTGAGGTCAGAGAGGGAGGGTTTTCCTTCCATCTTGGTAGAAGAGAGCCAGGAGATGGAGAGGGCGGTGGTGTCTCTGTGTTCAAAGGTGGTGTTGAACTCAGTAATAAAGTTTGCATAGGTTCCAAAACCTTTGTTTGCGCTGAGAGTGGCTTTTCAGAAAGAGGAGGCCCAAGTAAGGGCAGCTCCTTTGGTCATATATGAGAGGGTGAAGGCTATTTTCTTGGCATCAGTGGTATAGACTTCTTTGTTGACAAGGAGGTAGGTTTGGACAGAGTCCAACCAGGTCATGGCTTTGGTGTAGTTGCCATCAAAGTTTTCAGGGGCACCAATGCAAAGTTCGACTGGTTTCGAGGTCATGGTGGAATGGGGTGGTTGTGGGGGAAGGAAGGGGGGGAGTGGATGTGAGGGAACGAACTGATGAGGGGAAATGGGAGTAGAGGATGGGGGAGGAAGAAGGAGAGGTCTGGTTTTGGTGGAGGTGAGGAGCGGTGGTGTTGGTTCCCTGGGAGAGATGTCTGGGGCAGGGGCAAAGGTTTCTTCGTCAAAGTATTCAGTGGAGGGGGGAGATTCTGAGGGGACTTGATAAGAGTGTCATAGTGCCCTTTCAAGGGCTCTTGGTGTTCGAGGGGAGGAAATGGTGAGAGATGTTGCGAGTACGTGTGTTACATACACGGGAAGGTCTCTCACATACCTGGGTTGGTTGGGTTGAGGAACTTACAATGGGTGATGGTGGTATCGAGTAAAGAATCAATTAGAACTCAGCTCTGCTGAGTTGGAAAGTAAATACATGTGGTGTGTGAACTAATTACTATGTATGTAACACAGAGTCTGTTCAACACTCCCCCTTGCTAAGCATATGGTAGATGTGTAAAGCATTAAAACAGAGGGCAGTACTTTTACTTGGTGGAGTTAAACTCCAGTCCAAGCTGGGAGCGGAATTCATTGAACTTGACACATCCAAGGTTCTTGGTGAACATATTGGCAGGATTGTCAGTCCCAGGGATATAGAATAGCTCCACTAGCTTGTGGACCATGACTGTATTGCAGATAAAGTGATATTTCATGTGAATGTGTTTGTTGCACTTTTCAGTCACAGGGTTTTGTGCAATGAATAAACTACCCTGATTGTTGCCGCAGATGGGGATAGGTTTCAGCTTATAGCTGAGCTCACCCATCATCTCATGGATCCACATGCATTGATGCAAGCAATTGCTCAGTGCCATATATTCTGCTTTGGTGGAAGAGACGGTGGTGGTTTTTTGTAAGTGTGAATTCCACAAAAACACACCATCGGCCATCTTGAGATAGAAGCCGGTTTGAGAGTGCATGGTATTAACATCCTGCGCCCAATCCGAATCGGTACAGGCAAGAATGCCTTTTCCAGAGGAACCATTGTAAAGTAGGGAATAATCCCGGGTTCTGATAAGGTACCAGCAGATATACAGAGCTCTATCGAGATGTTCCTGCAATGGGTTGGCTGACATGCATGCTAGTTGGGTAACCGCATATGCAATGTCTGGATGGGTGCCGATCATAAGATACAGCAACAAGCTGATCACAGTCTGAAAACGCGTCCATAATTCATGTTGGACCAGTGCATCATTCTTCACTGGGTAATAACCCTGTGGGAGAGGGGTAGGTGTGGATTTGGCATTGGTCATGCCACATTGTTCAAGCACCTTGTCAAGGTAATCCTTTTGGTCAATTCAGATGTTATGACCTTCTCAACGAATGTTCATTCGGAGGAATTCGGATGGCTCTCCGAGATCACGACATTCCCACTTCTTTATGAATGCAGCCTTGATCTTGTCTACAAAGATCTTGTTGGGGCCGCAGAAGAGGGCATCATCTATGTAGACTATCGCTAGACAGATGTCTTTGCCTTTGTGATAAATAAAAAGTCCAGCATCAGTTTTTAACCGTTTGAAGCTGAGTTCCACCATGGATGCATCAAGCGCTTTCCACCAGGCTAAGCTGGCTTGCTTGAGTCCATAAAGTGCACACAATAGGCAGAGGACTTTGCCTTTTTGGTTGGGAGGCATGAACCCCTCAGGAAACTCCATGTAGATTTCCTCATCCAGTTTACCATATAGGTATGCAGAGCATACATCAAGCCCAGAAATGTGCCATCATTCCAGGGCCAAGAGGATGAACATACATCGCACAGTCTCGAAACATACAACTGGGAAAAAGACTTGGTCAAAGTCTAACCCTTCAACCTGGCTAAAGCCTTTAGCTACCAGGTGGGCTCTTTTATGACCATCTGACTTTTGATCGAAGACCCAACGGTTTTTAATCACCTTGCGGTGTTGTGGGCACAGAACAATTTCATAGACCTTACGGTCCTTCAGTGTCTGTAGCTGGTCTTCACAGGCTTTAAGCCAATCCTTCTGCTCCGATTTAGGAAGCTTTTGGATGTTGCGGAAAGTCCACTCACATAAGTTAGGGGATGCCCCAAAAGTGGAATCATGCGGAATAGCATGATTGCAAAGGTATGAAACCAAAGCATCTCCCCCTTCCCGTGTGAGACAGTCAACATCATCCTCAGAAGTAGGAGATGGGAGGAGTCCACCAGGGACTGTGGGTGAGTCTGGAACTGAATCCAGAACTCTGGATGGGCCAGCTTCGCCAGTAAGGTCCTTCCAGTGTGACTCACTTTCTAGGTCCTGGAGCTGCCGAAGTGGATGATGGTGCTCACTGAAAATGTTTCCGGGGCGCGTCGGGGGGTTATGGAGATGCTCACTGCGCCTTGGAATAGGCGGGGGACCAGTAGGTGGTGGTCTGTGTGATGGAGGTGTCACTGGAGGAGGGGCTGGACTGGGAGTCCAGGTGCGAGGAGCAAGAGACGGAGAAGAAGATCTCAATGTGCTCGGGCTCGGCGATGGTGAAGGTGAGGGCAAATCCCTTGAATCCGCACTGGACTCTTCACCGGAATCAGATTCCAACTTGGAACTCTCATTGGAACCAGCGGGAGCCGGAACCGGAATTTCCGGAACCTCATCATGAGTATGAGTTGGTTCTGGGGGACTCACATGGGGACAGTGTGGAGCAGATCGAGAACATCTTGGGAAGAGAGTCTCATTGAAGATCGCATGTGCCGATGTAACAACAGCATTTGTTGGTGACATAAAAATGAAATTTGAGTCACTACCAGGGGCAATGCCCAAGTAGATCATCAACTGTGATCTCAGCTGTAGCTTTCCACCATGGTGTTCTGCAGGAATGTGCACATAGGCACCACAACCGAACACCCAAAGATGATCAATGGATGGTTTCTCCCCCTTAAGTAATGTCAGGGGGGTATCCCATTTCAGCCTAAGCTGTGGGGTCTGGTTATAAACGTGGGTTGCATGGAGCAGAGCCCACTCCCAGTAAGAGGGAGGTAGGCAAGCATGTAACCACATAGCCTGTGCCTTGTCCATTAATGTGTGGATGAGGCGTTCCGCACGCCCGTTCTGCTGGTGTGCATATGGGGTGGACTGTTGGATATTAACTCCATTGTCCTTCAGGAAATCCCAGAAGGTGCTGGAAGTGTATTCACCTCTGGCATCAGATCGCCAGTGTTTTATCACAGCATTATACTGATTTCGGACAAATGCAAACCATTGTTTGGTTGCACAGAGTGTTTGATCCTTGGACCTTATCAAGGTAGTCCAGGTCATTGATGTAAAGTCATCATAAAAGATGACTGTGTACTTATATTTCAAGTAAGATGCTACCTTGAAGGACTTCAAGTCCGAATGAATTAACTCAAAGGGAGCAGTTGCCCGCATCTCACTAAGAGGAAAGGGATGATTTGGCTGTTTGCTGAGCTGACACCCTTGACAGATGCCAGTTTTCGATGGGATCTTCACATCAAGAAAACCCTTCAGGTGCTTTTTAGCGTGCCTGATGACATCAGGGGACAAATGTCTGAGACGTTGGTGCATGAGCTCATATTCGATCTCAGAGGCAAGTGATGACATGCTGGAGGGCACATCATTGGGGAAGATGGGTTTGGCATGAAGCCAATACATGGTTTGTCCACCATGACTGTGGAATTCCAAATAAGCTTCCTTGAAGCACTGGTCCCAGATAGTAAGGTATCCGGGCCTGGCATGAAGCATGAGGCAGGTGTTCTGCAAGAGGGTGCCCATTGACACTAGTCGGACTGCACACGAGGGCATGTGCATGACAGGCAATAGGTGGCATATGTGGTTGCCAAACCTTAGCAAAACAGTACCTCTACCTATAATAGGTGATCGGCCATTGGTGGTGGAAGCCCATTGGGGCTGGTTGAACTTCTGATACTCGACGAAGTCTGAGTGATCAGGGGAGAAGTGAGCCGAAGCTCCTGAGTTGAGCAGCCACATGTCCGATGGGACCTTGTGGTTGTGTGCTTTTTCCTTTCCTTTACTGTCCTTACTGCATGTGTCACACTGTGCAAATTCATGTGTAGCAGATTTATTAGAACTGTCTACTACAGGGAATGCATATATACGATTTACCTGTGGCAAATTTAATTGCTCATCAGTACCTGATGTAGATGGGGAAGGGGATATGCACTGTGATGTGGACTCCATAAAGAAGCCCTCAATGTATTCATCATAGGCATCTTCACCTAGACTTACAACGTCCTCGTTGACCTCCATGATGCCAGTGGTTCCAGCAAGTGGAACTTCCACGATCCATTTGGAAAGTGGGGCAGAGAGGCGGTCGGAGAGGGATTGCTCTGTGCGAGCATGCTTGGAGTGGTGGGATGCAACCAGTTCGAGGTTGCGAATTGTGGAGGAGGTCACAGGGACCTCAAGGCATCGTGCAAGTGATACGGTTTCCTTGGTGAGAGGAAATGCTGGCAGCCCATAGTGGGTCACGCTGGACATGTGTGTGTTGCAGCAGGGGTCAGGGACAGGCGACGTGAACATGGTGGCGGCAGGGGCGATGATGGTGGTGGAGGCAAAGGCAAAGGAGGCTGAGGCTTGGGCAGCCTCTGCCTGCTTCTTTTCCTTTCAGGTCTTCTTCTTCTCCTTACGTTTTTCCTCGCTCTTTTCAGAGCGGTTGCCCTTCTGCTGCTTCTGGTTGTTATTCCCCTTGGAAGAGGAACCACCTTGCTGTGTCTGCTGCTGCTGGGAGAACTGGGGTTCCCCCTGCTGCCGTTTGACGGTGCTGACTTTGTTGGCCTGTTGGGGCTGGGAGTCCTTGGCGGGATGGCACTGCACATATGTTTGCCACAACACTTCTACTTGTTGGGAGATTTCATCAACAGTGGGGACCATCTTGACAACTACGCCTGCTGAGTTTGTTTCAGGCTTGGCGGCGGCGATGGTGGCTGTGACATGGTCGGTGTACTTGGGGATCTTCGAGATCATGATTAACAACTTTATTTTGTCATCAACCGGGTACCCAAAGTTGGATAGCTGGGAGAAGAGTGTGTCGAGCTTTGAAAAAGCCAACACAGGCAAATTGTTGTTGGGGATGGTGAGACCCATAAGGGCCTTAAACTCCGTTATGGTGGAGGAGACAGTCGGATTGTCAAAACACTTCTCAAGTTCAATGAGGATATTTTTGGCATGATTGCCAAAGTCAATGCTGCACTCACGAACATGTTGTTCGCAAGTGAGCGCGATGGCACCAGTGGCCTTGTCGTCATCCTTGTCCCAATCCTCCTGTTTCTCCTCGGCGCAACAGACTTCGTCAGCTGGAGGTGTGTAGGCAGCTTGGGTCACATGACTGTTGCTGTCCTTTACCTCTGTGAGGGCGACAGGGACTGTGGGTCGGAGCTTCATGATGTGGGAGTAAACCCCGATGGAACAAAGGTAATTGTCCATCTGGGACTGCCAGGCACAGTAGTTCATGCCGTTGAGCTTGACAATGGTGGAGAGGGAGGTGGAAGACATGGTGAGGGATCTGGCAGGGATAGACGTTAGCATGGATACCTTAAATGATAAAGTGAAAGGGATGGGTTAAACTGTGTTGCTGAATGTCCAGAGCCCAAAAACTCGGGGGACAGAGTCTCCCCTTGTTTTTTGAGATGGAGAGCGGCTGCTCTGCATGGCTTTCACTTTGCAGAGTGTCTGGTGGAACTTAATCTGCACAGACAGCTCAAACGTTCACCATTCGGGGGTAGAACTTAATCCGCACCCCAAAGGCACCCGAATGGTGGGTGGAACTGAATCCATACCGACCAACAGTCAGGTAAGGATGAGAGAGCAGGGAGGGTTGCATGAAACGCTAGCCTGCCTGCTCAGGGCTCATAACCTGTTGCAAGTACGCATGTTACATACATGGGAAGGTCTCTCACATACCTGGGTTGGTTGGGTTGAGGAACTTACAACAGGTGATGGTGGTATCAAGTAAAGAATCGATTAGAACTCAGCTCTGCTGAGTTGGAAAGTAAATACATGTGGCATGTGAGCTAATTACTATGTATGTAACACAGAGTCCGTTCAACAAGAGACTACAGCAATGGTAGCTCAAAAAGAGGAGCTTAGTCCTTTTGTTATGCTTGGTCCAGGTAGGAACGAGTGTAGGCTCAAAGAACTATCTGTGGGTCAAGGGTTCAAGATGTTCAGACAAGGGTGCTTGCCGAAAGGTCAAAGGGTTCATCTGACAATGAGGTCAATGAAGGAGTTCAAGAAAATCATCTAATGATGAGGTCGACAAGGTGGTTCAAGAGAATCATCTGACGATGAGGTCGATGAAGTGGTCCAAGGGAATTGTCCAATGATGAGGCCAACAAAGAGGTTCAAGGGAATCGTCTGATGATGATGTCGACGAAGGAGTTCAAGGAGATCAAAGGTAAGATTGAGCAGGACTAAGCTAAGGATATATCGAGTAAAGCAATGGCTTAAGTACTGTGAAGAATAGAAACTAATAGAAGGTCATGGAAGGTTTGTTACTAAGCGAAAGAAGATAGAACCTTCCATGAGAAACAGAAGTTTAGATAACAAGAATAGAAAGTGGAAATGAAAGGTGTGCAATGAACACATTGCATGTTCTAGAGCACTCTAAAGAAAGTAAAAAGGTATTGGGTTGGGCCAGTCTATCATATCCAAAGAAGTAAGCAGAAATGAATTGTAACACCCCTCACCCTCAAGGAATTAGCCATCATGGAATGAGCAGAAGTCAGTTGGGAAGGACAACATAACGTACCTCTCTCCCCCAACCATTACCTCTATAGCTGGGCATGTTTCCATTGCCACCGACTCTCACACATCTGCATCAACTGTCCATATTACATCTGCCCCCACTGTGCTCGCCACCGTCCAGGCCACACCCAACACTGCTGTCCTCACTGTCCTCATCCTCGTACCCTTAACCCCATAAACTCTTCCTCCTCTTCAGCTTCTTCCACGTGTTCTAGACATTCTGGTCTGGCACCACCCCAACCACTCATCAAACAACTCACCAACTCCCCATCCTCTGGCTCTAGTTCTGCTCCTAGACAGGTTCCTCCCCCATCCTATCATCGTCACCAAACCCCTCACCCTCACCAACATTATCATCGTCCTTCCCCCGATCTTGAACTTGCTGACTTGGACCTGAATGATAACAACCCAGGATATGACGATTCGGCATATGCCAACATGACTGGTTCTCCTGGAGGAGACAGATGTATGGATTTCTAAAATTCATTCATTCATTCTTTTGAATTTATTCTTCATCATAACTTCGAATGTACTCTGGGGGTAATGTTATGATTCACTTCTTTTCTCTTCTTGTTCATTTATATGATAGACTGGCCCAACCCGGTATCCTCTTACTTTCTTTAGAGTGCTCTAGAACATACAATGTGTTCATTGCACACCTTTCATTTCCACTTTCTATTCTTGTTATCTATGCTTCTGTTTCTCTTGAAAGGTTCTATCTTCATTCACTTAGTAACAAACCTTCCATGACCTTCTATTAGTTTCCATTCTTCACAGTACTTAAGCCATCGTTCTACTCAACATATCCTTAGCTTAGTCCTGCTCAATTATACCTTGATCTCCTCAAATCCTTGACCTCCTTCATTGACCTCATCGACGGACGACTCTCTTGACCTCCTTCATCGACCTCATTGTTGGATGATCCCTTGATCTTATGGCAAGCTCTCTTGTCCAAAAACCTTGAACCCTTGACCCACAATTAGTTCTTTGAGCCTATGCTCATTCCTATCCAGACCAAGCATAACAAGGGGGGTATCACCAATCATAACAGATTGCCAAGGGACACCTAGAACTCAAGCCTGACATTCCAAGTGGTGCTGATGGAAAATCCAAGATCAAGCTTCCAAAAGTAGTCAACAAACAAACTGGCCAGATAACAATTGTGCCATTCCAATTCTCATCAGCCAACTGGAGCAGTGACACTGCTGCCTACAGGGAATCAATCCATAGGTGTTGAACGGACTCTATGTTACATACATAGTAATTAGTTCACACACATCATGTATTTAAGTCCGAACTCAGCAGAGCTGAGTTCTAATCGATTCTTTACTCGATACCACCATCACCCGTCGTAAGTGACTCAACCCTTCCAACCAAAGGTATGTGAGAGACCTTCCCGTGTATGTAACACACGTACTCGCAACAGGTTATGAGCCCCAAGCAGGCAGGCTAGCGTTTAACGCAACCCTCCCTGCTCTCTCATCCTTACCTGACCGTTGGTTGGTGCGGATTCAGTTCCGCCCACCATTCGGGTGCCTTCGGGGTGCGGATTAAGTTCCACCCCCGAATGGTGAATGTTCAAGCCGTCTGTGTGGATTAAGTTCCACCAGACGCTCTGCAAAGCGAAAGCCACGCAGAGCAGCTGCTCTCCATCTCAAAACAGGGGGAGACTATGTCCCCCGAGTTTTTGGGCTCTGGACGTTCAGCGACATGGTTCAACCCGTCCTTTTCACTCATCGTTTAAGGTACCCATGCTAACGTCCATCCCCGCCAGATATCTACCATGTCTTCCACCTCCCTCTCCACCATCATCAAGCTCAACGGCACGAACTACCGTGCCTGGCGGTCCCAGATGGACGACTACCTCCGCTCCATCGGGGTATACTCCCGCATCATGAAGCTCCAACCTGTCGTTTCCATCGCAACTGCGGAGTTGAAAGACTCCAATGGCCACATCACCCAAGCGGCCTTTATGCCGCCCACCGATGAAGTCCACCGCACTGAGGAAAAGCAGGAGGACTGGGACAAGGATGACGACAAGGCAACTGGCGCCATTGCGCTCACTTGCGAATGCCACGTTCGCGAGTGCGGCATTGACTTCGGCAATCACGCTGAAAACATCCTCATTGAACTTGAAAAGAGATTCGACAACCCCACCGTCTCCTCCGCGATAACAGAGTTTAAAGCCCTCATGGGCCTCCAAATCCCCGACAACAACTCGCCAGTGTCGGCTTTCTCAAAGCTCGACACCCTCTTCTCCCGGCTCTCCGATTTCGGATACCTGGTCGACGACAAGATCAAGTTGTTGATCGTGATCTCCAAGATCCCAAAGTATGCCGACCATGTCGCCGCCGCCATCGCCGCCGCCAAGCCCGAGACCAACTCGGCTGGCATTGTTGTCAAGACGGTCCCAACCGTCAAGGAAATATCCTGACAAGTTGAAGTGTCGTGGCAAACGTATGTGCAACGCCGTCCCACCAAGAACTCCCGGCCCCAACAGGCCAACAAAGTAAGCGCCGTCAAACGGCAGCAGGGGGAACCGCAGTTCTCCCAGCAGCAGCAACAGCAGATGCAACAAGGTGGTTCCTCTTCCAAGGGGAATAACCAGAAAGCGCAGAAGGGCAACCGCTCTGAAACGGGCAAAGAAAAACGAAAGGAGAAGAAGAAGACCCGAAAGGAAAAGAAGCAGGCAGAGGCTGCACAAGCCTCAGCCTCCTTCGCCTTCGCCTCCACCACCGTCATCGCCCCTGCCGCCACCTCCTTCACGTCGTCCGTCCCTGACCCCCGCCGCAACGCACACACATCCAGTGCAACCCACTATGGGCCGCCAGCGTTTCCTCTCACCAAGGAAACCGTATCACTCGCACGACGCCTCAAGGTCCCCGCGACCTCATCCACCATCCACAACCTTGAACCGGTTGTAAACTGCCGCTCCAAGCGTCCTCGCACGGAGCAATCCCTCTCCGACCGACTCGCCACCCCACTTTCCGAACGGATCGCGGATGTTCCGCTTGCCAGCACCACTGGCATCATGGAGGTCGACGAGGACGTCGTAAGTCTAGGCGACGATGCCTATGACGAATACATCGAGGGTTTCTTTATGGAATCCACATCACAGTGCATTATCCCCTCTCCATCTACATCAGGTACTGACGAGCAATTAAATTTGCCGCAGGTAAATCGTATATACGCATTCCCTGTAGTAGATAGTTCCAATAAATCTGCTACACATGAATTCGCACAGTGTGACACATGCAGTAAGAACAGCAAAGGAAAGGAAAAAGCGCACAACCATAAGGTCCCATCGGACATGTGGCTGCTCGACTCAGGAGCTTCGGCTCACTTCTCACCTGACCGCTCTGACTTTGTCGAGTATCAGAAGTTCGACCAGCCCCAATGGGCTTCCACCGCCAACGGCC
>JBBPLE010000743.1:0-14752 GCA_038089675.1 Boletales sp. KT-2023b
AGTGAAGATAGAACCTTCCACAGGAAATAGAAGCGTAGATAGCAAGAATAGAAGACGGAAATGAAAGGTGTGCGACGAACACGTTGCATGTTCTAGAGCACTCTAAAGAAGGTAAAAGATACCGGGTTGGGCCGGTCTATCATAACGAAGAGTAACGAAGGAAAAAGAAGTGAATCGTAACAGCATTCTCAGAAAATTCTTCTTGGAATTCATGGTATACTGGTGGGAGGGTAACAATGTCTTTAGGATCCTTGGCCTCAATGGCTAGCTTGGTCATGGTGGTGAAAGCTCAAACATAACTTTTTCCAAAGGGATGTCGGAAGCTAAATTTAGCTGCTTGGTGAGTGATTCAGTTCATTATAGCTTGTTTGCAGAAGTCTGAAGGTCCTTCTTGATCAAGATATCAGCAAAGGAGGCTTTCCTTTCAATCTAAGTTGAGCAGGGTGTGATTCATGGGTCTGAGGGGGGTTTTTGGAACATAAAGTTCTTTAGTCTGGTCCTGTTCCTTGGAGATTGTCATGGTTCCTTTGACCCAGTCAATTGTGGGGTTGGTTTCTTTCAACCAGGGATGCCCTAAGATAATGTTTTCCCCTCCACAGTGCATTACATGGAAATGGATTCTTTGGATTATGTTATCAAGGTGTATTGGGATGAAGGTGGTGAATTTGATGTCGCCATTTCGATTTTGGGTTTGATTGACATTGTGTACAGGGATAGGAGAAGGGAGTCTTTCAAGGGGGAGTTTCCATCTTTTGGTGAAGTGCCAATTGATGCATGATATGGTTGCACTGGAATCTACCAGTGCTTGGGTTCCAATGTCTTGAGATGTGCTTAGGATCGAAATAAGAAGGTAGATAGCATTTCGATCACTTTGAGATGTAAGTACAGGAGTGCATCTAGTTGGGGAGGGGGCCCACATTGGATTGGACCTCCTCTCTAAAAACCCGAGACACAGTTTACTTCCATGTCGTCATTGTTACATTCTTTGATCTCCTCAATGGTGGCAGTGGTGGTGGTTTGTTGAACGTTTCTGGGGGTAGGACAACTAGGGAACTTGTTACATTTGGTTGTGTTATGTCCAGGTTGACGACATCAGAAGCATAATTCCTTTTCGACACATTGTTTACATTCTTCCAGGGTTAATCTCCCGATACAGATCATGTCAACATCCATTGCATTAGGGTCACATGTGGGTCAAACATGGGAGTGTAATTGGAAGGATCAATATGGGGTGCAGGATGGGTTTCTGCTAGCTCATGCGATATCTGTTACACTAGGTCCGGGTAGGAATGAGCGTAGGCTCAAAGAACTAACAGAGGGTTAAGGGGTTCGAGTGATTCGGTCAAGAGGGCTTGCCAAATAGTCAAAAGGGTTCGTCCGATGATGAGTCAACGAAGAGATCAAGGAGTCGTCCGACGAAGAGTCGACGAAGGGGTTAAGGGGTCGTCTGATGAAGAGTCAACGAGAGGTTCAAAGGGGGTCGTTCGACAATGAGTCAACGAGAGGTTCAAGGGGATCATCTGATGATGAGTCAACAAGAGGGGTCAAGGAGATCGTCTGATGATGAGTCGATGAGAGGGGTCAAGGGTTCGAAGTGATCAAGGTAGAATTGAGCAGGACTAAGCTGGGGTTACATCAAGTAAGACGACAGCTTAAGTGCTGCGAAGGGTAGAAGGTATTGGAAGGTCATGGAAGGTTGGTGACTAAGCAAAGTGAAGATAGAACCTTCCACAGGAAATAGAAGCGTAGATAGCAAGAATAGAAGGCGGAAATGAAAGGTGTGCAACGAACACGTTGCATGTTCTAGAGCACTCTAAAGAAGGTAAAAGATACCGGGTCGGGCCGGTCTATCGTATCAAAGAACAACAAAGGAAAAGAAGTGAATCGTAACAATATTGTTGGCTTTCTGGAATTGGCTGAGGAAGTGTACTGCCTTGTTGTACCAGTCTTCGACTTTGGTGGGTACCATATCCATGGACATGATTCGTTTCATGAGATTTACCATAACTCTGGCAGCAAAATACCCAATTAGGACATTTTCATCAGTGATTTCAGAGATCTGAACATGGTTTCTGAATTTGGCAATATATTGGATGAGATCGGCCATAGAGTTTCCTTTCATCCATAGGGAATTAAGAGCAGTGATGGATATAGCTTTGCTGTCATGATGGTAAAAGGTTTCTTGGTAAGCTTGTTTAAATTCATCCCAAGTGATGGTTTCTTCATTTGCTAAGATTTTAATGCAATAGGTTGCTGCCCAAGTGGCAGCAGATCCTTTGGTCATATATGATAGAGCATATGCCACCTTCTTGGTATCATTGTTGTAGACTTCTTCATTGACTAGGAAGTAGAATACAACAGAGGCGAACCAGGCTTTGGCTGTGGTATAGCTTCCATCAAAATGATCTGGTGGGGCGACGCAGAGTTCCATGGGTTTATGCAGAGGTGGTGCGATTTCACTCATGTTGATTAATGATACTGGGGATGATGGTCCAGTGGGAAGAAATGGGGGTAGAATCTGTGGGTGGGGTACTGGTGTGGGAATGACAGTGGATGGGACGGTTCCTCCAGTGAAGTGGAGGTGTTGTGTGATAGTTAATGGAGATGGTGGTGTGGGTACCCTATTTAAGGATAACTGTGTGGAGAGTTTGTGGAAGAGGTGGGTGTCTAGTGGATTCTCATGGGTGGGGATTTCTATGTCTTTGTCCTCTACATTGGTAGGGACTGGAGTGGGGTGGTATGAGGAGTCTGAGTCTGAGGGGTAGGGTTCTTGGATTCGTTCTTGGTAGAAGTGTGAGTCTGGGGTGCGAAGGTTGCCCAAAGGCCTAGGGTTTCTGGGGCGCTGGTGTGAAATGGTGGGATCTACTAGATAGTAGTCCTATCGAAGAGAAGCAATTCCTTTTGTTATACTTGGTCTGGGTAGGAACAAGCATAGACCTAGCAGTAGTCACCTAGATCAAGGACAAGGGTCGAAGATTATGTACTGATGTAAGTTAGGGACTCCAGAGATGAAGGTCGAGGGTTCCAGTGGATGAAGGTTCAAGGTTACATCAAATGACATCAAGGATCTCCCAGAAGGATTGCAGAGGTTCTGGGCAGACAAAGACTGGGGACGATGATGAGGAGGTACTAAGGCCAGACTTAGAGGAGACTCAGAGGAGGACAAGGGAGTGAAGGCAAAAACCTAAGGTAGGAATTGCTTAGCTCTTACTGTACATGTACAGCCAGTATTTATACTAAGTAGTGCTAGTCATACTAAGTCACTATGAGTCAGCAGATAGCCATAAGGCTGCAGAAACTAAGTATAACACTATGCAAAGACTATGTAAAGGTGCTGTGATCAGAGGCTATGTATGATGATGGGAAAATAGAGAATAAATAGTGCAGGCAGCGTGGATGGAAATGCATAGGAAATCTATCAGGGATCTCTAAGTAAAAATAGATAGTAAGTATGAATAGATGCAGTGAAGTCTAGAATGTGAAGGGAAATGAATGTCACTGTATTGCATAGCAAGAGAATCAAAAGAAGATTAAGATAAGTTGTTATGTAGTGAAGAAAGAAAAGATAGGAGGTTATCACCAATTGTAACAGGGAACTGGTGTGGGAATGACAGTGGACAGGACAGTTCCTCCAGTGAAGTGGAGGTGGCAAGTGAGGGTTAATGGAGAGGAGGGCATGGGTATCCTTGTTAAGAATAATTGTGCTGAGAGTTCGTTGGATAGATGGATGTCAATGGGGTTCTCATGGGCTGGAATGTAGAGATCTCCATCTTCTATGTCTGTAGGTGCTGGAGTGGTGTGATGTGAAGAATCTGAATCTGAGGGGTGGGTTTCTTGAATATATTCCTGGTAGAAGCATGAATCTGGGGTATGAAGGTTACCCGAAAGCCTAGGATTTCTGGGGCACTGGTGTGAAATGGTGGGATCTACTAGATAGTAGTCCTATCAAGAAGAAGCAATTCCTTTTGTTACACTTGCCCTGGATAGAGACAAGCGTAGACCTAACAATAATCACCTAGGTCAAGGACTAGGGCTGAGGATAATGTACTGACATAAGTCAGGGACTTTGGGGATAAAGACTAGGGGTTTTGGTGGACAAAGGCATGTTTTTATGTCAGATGATGTCAAGAATCTCCCAGAAGGATTGCTGAGGTTCTGGGTGGCTTAGGACAAAGGACAATGATGAGAAAGTACTAAGGTCAAGCTTAGAGATGACTAAGAGGAGGACTAAGGGTGAAGACAAAAACCTAAGGTAGGAATTGCTTAGAGTTACTGTACATAAGCAGCCAGTATTTATACTAGGTGGTGCCAGTCATACTGAGTCACCAGGAGTCAACAGATAGCCATGAGGCTGTGGAAACTAAGTATAGTGCTATACAAGACTATGCAGAGGTGCTATGATCAGAGGCTATATGTGATGGTGAGAAATAAAAGGAATAAATAGTGCAGGCTGTACAAATGGAAACGCATAGGAAAAGTGATCAAAGGTCTCTAAGTAAAAATAGATAATAAGTGTAGATAAACACAGTAAAGTCTAGAACGTGAAGGGATGTTAATGTTACCATGTTGCATAGCAAGCAAATCAAAAGAAGACTGAGAGAGATTGTTATGTAACAAAGAAAGAAAAAATAGGAGGTGATCACCGATCGTAACACTGCCCTCATCACCCCTATCCATGTACCCTCAACCCAGTGGGTTCTTCTTCCTCTTCTTCAACTTCCTTGACACACTCTAGGCATTCTGGCTTTGCTCCCCCATTCCCATCCCAACCTCTCATCAAACAACTCTTCAACCCTCTGTCCTCTGGCTCAAACACCACTCCCAGACAAGTTCCTCCCCCATCTTATCATTGTTGTCAACTCTTTCATCCTTGTCACCATCCTCATTGCCCTTTTCCTGATCCAGAACTCACTGACCTGGACCTGAATGACAACAACCTAGGATATGATGACTTGGCTTATGCCAACACAACCAGTTCCCCTGGCAGAGATAGGTGCATAGATCTCTAATTCCTTTCTTTGATTTATTTCTCATTGTAACTTCGAATGTACTCCAGGAGTAATGTTATGTTTCACTTCTGTGTACAATAGATCAGCCTGACCTGATATCTTTTCCTTCTTTAGAGTGCTCTAGAACATACAATGTGTTTGCTGCATACCATTTATTTCCATCTTCTATTCTTGTTCTCTTTGCTTCCATTTCTCATGGAACATTCTACCTTCATTTGCTTAGTAATGAACCTTCCATGACATTCCATTAGTTTCCACTTCTTGCAGTACTTAAGCCATCATTGTACTCAATGTATCTTTAGCTTAGTCCTGCTCAATCTTACCTCAATTCTCTGAAACTCTCTGAACATCTTTGTTGACTTCCTCATCGGATGACTCCTTCAAATCTCATCAATTCCTACTGTCAACTGAACCTTTGACTCTCTAGCAAGCCTCCTTGTCATGACCCCTTCAGATCTCATCAGCTTCTATCGTCAACTGAACCTTTGACTCTCCAACAAGCCTCCTTGTCTGAATATCTTTGAACCTTTGACTTCATTGTTAGTTCTTTGAGCCTACACTCATTCCTACCCAGACCAAGCATAACACATCCCATACAAATTGGCCAGGTAATGGCTTCCATAATTGGGCCATCATGATTCTTGGGGTGAGAGCAAAGTCATCCATACCAGAAAATCAATGTTGTGACCAGTAACATCCATTGCTAGGATTGAGGTTACAAGTGTTTGCATCCAAAAACAAATACAAAAATAAAGAGCCACCAATCCGGACTTGACACTGCCAGAATGTCATTTGGCTTCTGCTCTTTGGAGACAATCCGATCGTGAATCTCCTTCTCGACCTCTTGTGCAAGCTGCGCGAGGCGTAGACGCCACGCTGGAGGAGCGATCCGGATGACCCCTGTGTGCACGCGGGTCTGCAACGTGGTCAAATAAGGCGCGATCTGATTCAGGTTGACTTTGACGCATCAGGAGGCAGAACGACAAAAATGGTTGCACATGAGATGGACCTCGTGAATACCTGCAGACGACACGGGGGGGGCGTCGGAGGGTGGGAGCGGCAACAAGCGCTTGGGATTGTCGAGGATTTTCTGAAACGGGGGGAATACCCGGGGAAAGACGCAGAGTCTGCCCTCGAGTTGGACGACAGGCTGTGCATGGGTGAGTGTGGGGTCGGATGAAGGGTGGGGACGTACGACCCAGATGTCGGGGGCGACAAAGAGGACCTCGGCGGCGTGTGGAAAGGAAAGAGGGCCATGCGCTTGCGGGCCGTGTGTTGGGCGACTGCCTGGAGGTCGAACGGAGAGCGGTTGCGGATGTGATTGTCCATGCGTGCAAGTGTTTCTGGGTGGTAGCCAAGCTGCTCGAGAACCCTTTGGCGAGAGAGACGTATGTGATATCTAGGGGGCATGAGGGACGGCATAGAGGGACGGACCGTCGTGGACGGGACCAGTGCCGCGAGGTCCTCATGGACACACATTTCGCCATCCTCGTCGGGGATGGCCTCGACGCGCTTTCTATGATTGCATGAGTGGGCGGGTTGCGATCCGACAAAGAACGGAAGGATCGATGCCATGCTCGAAGCAGAAGCGTGCAAAACAGTTGGAATTACTCGTCGCTGTGGGTGTGTTCAGGGCAGTGCTTGGCACGGTACAGGAAAAGTGTTATGAGTCGACAACTTGGGCCGTGTTGACTTGAGGGACGGCCAGATAATCATTTAATGATGCGACAAATTGGACAAACGAACAGTATTGCAGGATAGTTCGGCCTAGATTATTATGCACATGAACGCGGCCTTGAAGTGTATAACGACGATGTCCTGCACTGTCAAACGGGAGGTCAATCAGATAGCACGCAGTGAATAGAATGATATGTGCCGTGTCGCAAGACTAGCTCAAAGCCATGGAAGCACGAGCGACCAAGAAAACAACGGGCGACGCATCACACAAGCATAGAGAGGCTGAAACGTAAGCCAATGGACAGCAACGAGGATTACTTGGGTTCGTAAGGGCCTGTTCACGGACAACGAGGCTACCCTGGGTCTTGGCACGAGCAGCGGGTTGGATGTGAGTGGTGGTCGCGACGGCAGCTGGGGCAACGGGGAGATGGTCAACGATGATATAGTAGTAACGTAGAAAGATTCAATCTCGTCGCTTCTTCGTTCCCTGCAATGCATATGTCCCCATCCACAGTAGCTTGGTAAGATGGTGGAGGAGTGCCCGGTCGGAACATTGGAAGAGAAGGCAACGAAGGCGCAGAGGAAACCATATACATGCTCGTCGTGCGCATACGTGACTATGACGGGCAGGCGCCAAGCGGATCTTCTCCGTTCTCTGCAGATTGCTCCATGATCTCGGGTTCGTTGGCTGAAGGAGCCACCGCCCGTGGGAAACCAACTGCATTGACGGGGTCGATCTCTTCTGTCGTCCTCGCGCACCGGGAATGTTTCGTGACGTTGTCAGCAAAGGTGATCCGCGTAGGAATCTTGCCCTCAATCGTTTTCATGCTATGCACGGGGAAGCTACGGTGGGCGTATAATGGAAGCAGCGAGCTCCGCAACGGCATCCAAAGGGACAAACCAGTGGGCACGATTGGTCCACGCACTCGCGGAAGTCTCCTAGTAAAGACCAGGTGAGCTCATGGGCGGCCCGAACGTCTGCAAACTGCCGTCCCATGTCCTTGGCGTCGGGTTTACAGAAGAATATGGCGTATGAATCTTGATGCCCCTTTGTCTCAGGGTCTATCCACCCATTCTTCCATCCGATCATTGTCGCTCTCGCGAGCCATCAGCTCTCCTCACGAGACCAATTCCACACCCCGAGCGCAGTGCCGACTCGCCCCAGATATATATTCGCATTTTGTTTGGATAGTCTCGTCGATGTTCTATATGCTCATAGAATAATGCATGGAGAATGCTGAAGGGTGTGATGTGAGACCACTGGACCATTGGGACGGAGTATTTCGAGAGCGAGGGCGGGATGAGTTAACTCTGGATACCGTAGTCTAAGCGGGATTGGAGGCTGGTGATAGGTGTCCAGGCGAACCTTGTCATCGTTGACGTCGGAAGGAAAGGGTCCTTGACATCTCAGAGGCGTTGCCTGCTAGACTGCTATCGTCATCGCTGTGATCGCGACCTTAAAGTCTGGATGTAGATTTAATAAACCACTTCCGTCCTGCGAGTGAAACTCTCTATAGTTAGCGCATACGTAGGTGTGTGCAAGGGCTTGGAGGCACAGCACCACTAGCATGGAAAACCATTCTTTGCAATGCACGTCTATTGAAGGAAGTGCACTGGTACCGCAGTGATAATACGGTGTTTTATTCATATTAAATAGGCCAGGTGGGCATTATCGGCACGATCCTGATCGCATCTAAACCCAAACCAAGGCTATGCCATGTATATCTGAAGTCGCTTTGAAACGGATCCCTGTGCCCATAGAATTTAAAAGCGCATCGTGAAGATAGTTAGGAGATGATGGATGTGGATACTAACATCGAGGTGCGCCCGAGAGGTCTCTCCGAGTCCTATTGAACACCATTATAGTCACATGATCCCGTGTCAGAATAGTGCAGCAGCACCCAGTTTTCATCAACCCCCTCCAGCTATGAACACCGGTACGCTCTTTGGGTCTACGAGCACGCAACAGCAGCCGGCGACGGGCACTGGTCTGTTCGGGAGCACGACATCGTCGCAGACGACGGGAGGTGGCCTTTTTGGAAGCACGACTACGGCTCAACAACCGACGACAGGGAGTGGTTTGTTCGGGGGTACCCCGCAACCAGCCGCGACGGGCGGGAACATCTTTGGGAACCCCACGCAGCCCAGCACGACCGGGAGCATCTTTGGTAGCACCACGCAGCCCGGTACGACTGGGAGCATTTTTAGTGGCGCCACACACCCCGGTATGACTGGGAGTATATTTGGCACCACGACTCAGCCTGCGACGGGAGGGAGTACATTTGGTGGCACAACACCATCCACCACCGGAGGTAGCATATTCGGTGGCACGAGTACTCAACAGCCTCAGCAACAACCGGGTGGCTCGTTATTCGGTGCTACGACTACACAGCCCCAGCAATCTGGGGGTTTGTTTGGGACGAGTACCTACGCACAACAACAACAACCTGTTGCTGGTACTGGGCTTTTCGGAACGGCCAATGTGACGACGCAACCTACCCCTAGTATCTTTGGTACTACACAGACGACCACGCCTGCACAGACAGGTGGGCTTTTCGGGGTCTCTACTAATAAGCCTCCGACCAGTATCTTTGGTGCACCCGCGGCTGGTACGGCGACAGGCACGAGCACCATCTCGACCCCATCTCTTTTCGGGCAACCAGCTGTACAAACGTCAGCTGGCGCTATGCAACCCACCACTCCATTTTTCGGACAGCCCGCTCAACTGCAACAAGCACAAAAACCTACCGGGTCGCTCTTTGGGTCCACCACCCAACCGTTGACCACGGGGACTCTATTCGGGAGCACCTTAGGTGCACCGACCCTTGGGGCTGGACTGGGCGCTGGGTCGATTCTAGGGACTTCTACGTTGAGAGCAGCTGGTGGTACATCTCAACAGCAGGATCCTCAGAATCAGTTCATGGGGCTGATGCAGAGAATCGATTCGATTGCCGAGGCCTGGAATCCAAATTCTCTCCAGTGTCGCTTTCAGGTGGGTGTGGCGTCTTCTGTGTAAAACACCTCAACTGACACGGCGGTACTCAGCATTATTTCTATAATTTGGTTGATCCGGCGACTACTGGTCAGTACGGTCGGCCTGGCAATGCGACTAACGAGGCTCTTTGGCAACGAGCCCTCAGAGAAAATCCAGACCCCAGTTGGTGGGTGCACCCCGCGTTTCACTACGTTAGTCGACGCTAAGATTGGATGTCCCAGCCTGGTCCCTGTACTAGCTGTTGGTTTTGACGCGCTTAATACTCGCGTGGAAGCACAATCTGCGCAAGCGACTGCACAGCAAGAGAAGCTCAAGGTGACTAAATTGTGCTGAGCTGTATGTCACAGACTGAGCTTGTTGCACAGGAACTCAAAAAACGATTACAGGCCATGACAGCGAACCATTCAGATACCACGCTGTCCCGGCTGCACCGCGCGCTGTCTCAGCACACCCAGCTATCCCAGCGCCTTCTCAGATTGGTCCAACATTTGCATCTGCTCATTCCGGCTGTCCGCTCTTCTTCCATACGTCCCGAGGAAGAGGCGCTGCGAGTCGCCTTGGAGGAGATGGAGGAGGATTTGCGACGACCTGGCGGGATGAGCAAGATGAAGAGCAAGCTGAACGAGCTGTGGGCGTTGGTCGGAGCTATTAATGCGGCCCGGGAACGCGGAAAGAAGGCCGGGGGGGAAGGTGCCGTGGAATGGACGGTTGTGGATGAGGAAGGACTGAAGCAAATAACGCAGGTTCGTCGTGTTTGAGCAGACCAATGAGGCATTGCTAACTACTGGTTACAGATACTGTCGGACCAGCAGGCGGGCCTGCAGCACCTGACGAAAATACTACAACGAGATCTGAAAGACCTTGGGGTGATCATGGGAACGAATAGGGAGCGGGAAGACGGACACGCGGGTGCGGACGTGAGATTTCCAGCTTCTCCTTCTCTATTGAACGGTTCAGTGCCTTCGCTGCTTGCGAGTGCGTTGCGATGATGACGATATGTATGGTGTGTGCGATGCCTAGCTAGTTGCATGTAGTTGGTTACCCGGAGAACAAAGGGAAAGGCGTGTGAGACACGTACAAATGGTTAGACTAATAATCTCCGCAACTGTAAGAAGACGCCCCTGCATGTGCATCCATCCATAACCCATCTTGCACGACTCAGAACGCGATATTCGCTGCGAGGACGACCACGACATCGTCTGCATACTCGCCAGTCACCCCCGACACCCATCACGACCCAACACGATGCGCTACCGCACGCTCGAGATACGTTGGCACGACTCCAAGCCTATATCCACTTGTGACTTTCAGTCTGTTCCCTTCAAAAAGGCGCGTCCAAATCAAGAGAAGAACTTTGCATCCCAGTCCTACAAGCTCGCGACAGGCGGCGAGGACAACCATGTTCGGGTGCGTTTACTTCTCGGCTCAGACGCGCGCGTGGTCTCGCTCATCGCGTGCTGCAACGTGCGTGCAGATATGGATGATACACCCAAACATCCTCCCCCCATCCATCGCAGAATCGGGTGACGCTGTCGTTTCCCCACGACCGCCACGCGTCGAGTACCTTGCGACGCTCGTCAAGCATTCTGCACCCGTCAACGTTGTGCGCTTTTCTCCCAACGGTGCGTGTCTGTGTCTTTTTGTGGATGTCTTCGCTCATGTGTTCTCATGCTCAGGCGAACTCATTGCCTCGGCTGGAGATGGTATGTTTTGCTATGTGCCAACTGACGCAATGTTGGTTTTAAGGCACTTGTGCTTTCAGATGGCATGATCATCATATGGGCACCGTCGAATACGCCCCCATCCATGACATACGGAAATGACCTCAGCTCCGAAGACATGCAATACGAAAAAGAATACTGGAAACCGCGTACAACATTCCGGTCAGTTTTGATTCATCTTCACTGGTTCTCCCCGCTAGCGCGGGTATCTCACGATGAACTATCGGGTCTAGGTGTACGACCATGCAAGTCTATGACCTTGCCTGGAGCCCATCCGGTGAGTATATCCTCGCCGGTAGCACCGACAATTGTGCGCGCGTTTTCACGGCAATAGACGGTTAGTCACTTCCCTTTGTACCTTTTGTTCTGGAGCTTGATTTATCCAGGTAAATGCGTTCACGAGATTGCAGAACACAGTCACTACGTGCAAGGCGTCGCTTGGGACCCCTTGAACGAATACATTGCTACCCAGAGCAGCGACCGGTCCATGCATATTTACCAAATCTCGACGAAACAAGGATCCTTTGAGGCTCACGCGGTCGGGAAAAATACCCGCATGGCATTCGGCCATTCTCGCACGCCGAGCACGCAGAGCCGTATCCTGGGCGGATTCAAGCGCGAATCTACGAGCGATGTGGAGAGCGCTTCTGTGGATCAGAAGGAAGAGCCCCAGTCAGGCAATCATAGTTCGATCATATACCCACCCACTCCTGCTACCTCTGTTGCCAGCACGCCATCTACGATGTTCCCTCCACCTACCTTTGAGCGACCGTCTTCCCGACGATCTTCGTTCAGTGGTTCGAACGCACCATCGTCGCCGGCTCATTCCCACTTCTCTAGATATGGTCGCTCTCCCTCTCCGATGCCTCCTCTTCCTGCTATACGTGCCTTACCCTCACCAGCATGGTCGACCATAAAGTTGTATGGGGATGAGAGTTTCACCAACTTTTTCCGGAGGTTGACATTCAGCCCTGATGGCGGCTTGTTGCTCACGCCCGCCGGACACTTTGAAGACCTTTCCTACAATGCTGGGGTAAAAGGAGATGAAACGCCCACCAGAGGTCGCAAAGGCAGGTCATCCGACAAGAGCGGTTCAAATTCCGCGCAGAGCGAACTGGCCAACCCAAGCTCAGCGTCATCCGTCTTCATCTATTCCCGCGCCAACTTTGCGCGTCCTCCTATCGCCCAGCTTCCAGGGCACAAGAAAGCTTCCGTCGCAGTGCGCTTTTCTCCCATTCTGTATGAGCTGCAACACGGTGTCATTGGGGCCAGGGTCGAAGAGCCAAAAACCGCCATTTTGGATAAAGACAAGGAGGGGAAACTGGCTGTTGATCTCACCAGCGGAGCCGGCTTGCCAGCGCATGAGCCGCCTACGCCCTCCCCTTCAGCGCAAACGAAAAAGGGGCCCGTTTCCCAGATCCCTATGACTGGCTCCGACGTATCAGGGGCACAATCACCCTCGTTGCACCCACTGAAACAGTCCAACTCCAATACATCTACGTCTTCAAAGACCCCGACTTCCACCGGCACTGGGTCCGTATTTGCGCTTCCCTACCGGATGCTCTATGCAGTGTTGACGATGGATACGGTCACCATTTATGATACGCAACAAGCGGGACCTGTTTGCTTGCTGACAAAATTACATTACGATGAATTCACGGACATGTCATGGTGCGTCGCGTTTTACGGATGCATGGGCACAACGGTTTCACTCATGATATGACGATACAGGTCTCCTGACGGTCAGGCACTCGTGCTTTCCTCGCGAGACGGCTATTGCACGCTCATCATCTTTGACGAGATTCTTCCGGCGCACCACACCCAACAATCGACGCTCCAGCTGCAGTCGATCGCACAGCACAACTTTGTACCACTCACGTATGCGGCATCTGGGTCTCATGCTGCTCCGTCGACGCCGGCTGGGGCGAGTACGACGTTGCCCATCATTGCACCACCCACTGTGCCCGCAAAACGTGGGCAGGCACAAGGCAGCGAGGTTTCCTCCCAGCGAGCGCCGACGCCTAAGACGGCTGTCGAAGATCCAGCGTCCGCCAGTGGGAGCAGCACGAGTAAAGACAAACCGGATGCGGAAGGCGCGAAAGACCAGCCGCCAAAGAAAAAACGGAGGGTTGCATTGACACGGGTAGGCGATCTTGGGGCTTGAACGTCAGTGTACATATGTTTCTTTTTTTTTTTCCTTCTGCATGCATCCAAACCTTTCCGTGTCCTATCTTACGTGCCGTTTTAGTCCCCTAATCTCGGTTTGTTCAGCGACTTTTACATCCTTGGGAAGTTGTTGCTTCTATAGGACCTTTTTTTTATATCTTGATACACGCGTCCGCCAACATGCAAGACTTGAGATGTACATTTATTCTGAGACTGATGCAATGCGATGCTGTTCATACTGTCGTTACAATGCGTGTCAGAACAGCCGTGTGCGTGATCGAGTGTGGCCCCTGTCCCCTTGTCTTCTATACAACCAGTCCTACACGAGATGTGCATGCTTGCGCCGTGCATCTGAACATCCTCGCCCAAGCCCTTAACCCGTCTTGTTCTTACTCCTCTTACCGACCTGGGCTTGGTAACCGCTCTTGATGGCGTTAACGGACCGTCGTGAGCCGCACGATTCGCAGGACATGAAGAATATACGGTTCTCCTTCGTGAGGAGCGTATCTGGTGATTTGCACGTCTTGCATGTCACATATTCAACTGTAGGAAGCCTCGTTAAAGCACCACAATCGAGATGTGACACTCGAAAACTGACCAATGTATCTTCTCAATACGTTCTCTACCTGTTTTGGTTGGAAGCGACCTTTGATGACCAATCGACCCGAGCCGTCGACGCTTCCCGTCGTACCCATCTCGGAAAAGAGGAATTGAATAACGTGTTCCGGAGATCTGTGCATACGCTTGCAGATATCTGCAACGTTTGCAAAGATGGAACGGCGGACACCTTCTCGCAGAATTTGCGGGGGGGCGATGGTGTACCGCTTTCCGGCAGAGGTGAGAAGGGAAGGGTTAGAAGCGTGAAGGGAAACATAGAAACGTGTGAGGAGCTGCATGGACAGGGTGGGTGAGAACGGCAGCGAGTTCGAGTGAAGATGCCTACTTCTTGATATGTATAATCACGATCGCTCGTGAGCCAGGGTTCGCTACCGGAGTCGACGCCCATGGGTGCTTCTGGTCTCGCAAACGGATCATCCCCAAGGTCCGCTTCGTCCATATCGTTGAGGTGTTCGCCGTCATCGATCTCGACATCGTCTGCGCCATCTGCAGCATCCTTTGGTTTCGATTCCTGGAGTTCTTTTTCAAACTCTTCCATCGCCTTTTTCTTGGACGATTTCTTCTTC
>JBBPLE010000744.1:0-14736 GCA_038089675.1 Boletales sp. KT-2023b
CTTGGCACAAACAAGAACATGACAAGAATTCTTGTTGCAAGTATGCATGTTACATACACGGGAAGGTCTCTCACATACCTTTGGTTGGTTGGGTTGCGTGACCTACAGCAGGTGATGGTGGTATTGAGTAAAGAATCAATTAGAACTCAGCTCTGCTGAGTCTGAAAGTAAATACATGTTGCATGTGAACTAATTACTATGTATGTAACACAGAGTCCATTCAACACTTCCCTTTGCTAAGCATACGGTAGATGTGTAAAGCATTAAAATGGAGGGCAGTACTTTTACTTGGTGGAGTTAAACTCCAGTCCGAGCTGGGAGTGGAATTCATTGAACTTGATGCGTCCAAGGTTCTTGGTGAACATATCGGCGGGATTGTCAGTCCCAGGGATATAGAAAAGCTCCACTAGCTTGTGGACCATGACTGCATCGCAGATAAAATGATATTTCATGCGAATGTGTTTATTGCACTTTTCAGTCACAGGGTTTTGTGTGATGAATAAACTACCCTGGTTGTCACCACAGATGGGGATAGGTTTCAGCTTGTAGCCAAGCTCACCCATCATCTCATGGATCCACATGCATTGATGCGAGCAATCGCTCAGTGCCATATATTCTGCTTCAGTGGAAGAGACGGCAGTGGTTTTTTGTAAGTGTGAATTCCACAAAAACACACCATCTGTTACACTTGGTCCAGGTAGGAACGAGCGTAGGCTCAAAGAACTAATAGTGGGTCAAAGGTTCGAGGGATTCAGACAAGGGAGGCTTGCCAAATAACAAGGAGGTCGTCCAACGATAGAGTCAATGAAGGGGGTCAAGAGATTCGTCCAACAATAGAGTCGACGAAGGGTTCAAGGGTAATCATCTGACGATGAGGTCGACAAGGGTTTCAAGGAGGTCAAGGTAGAATTGAGCAGGACTAAGCTGAGGATACATTGAGTAGAGCAATAGCTTAAGTACTGCAAAGAATAGAAACCGATGGAAGGTCATGGAAGAGTTATTACTAAGCAAAGAAAGATAGAACCTTCCACGAGAAATAGAGGCTAGATAACAAGAATAGGAGAGTGGAAATGAAAGGTGTGTGATGAACACGTTGCATGTTCTAGAGCACTCTAAAGAAGGTAAAGATACTGGGTCGGGCCAGTCTATCATATCAATGAATAACTTGTGAAAAGAAAAGAATTGTAACACCATCAGCCATCTTAAGATAGAAGCTGGTTTGAGAGTGCGTGGTATTAACGTCCTGTGCCCAATCTGAATCAGTACAGGCAAGAATGCCTTTTCTGGAGGAACCATTGTAAAGTAGGGAATAATCCCAGGTTCTGATGAGGTACTGGCAGATGTACAGAGCTCTGTCGAGATGTTCCTGTGATGGGTTGGTTGACATGCATGCTAGTTGGGTAACCACATACGCAATGTCTGGACAGGTGCCGATCATAAGATACAGCAATGAGCTGATCACGGTCTGAAAATGCATCCGTAATTCATGTTGGACCAGTGCATTGTTCTTCACTGGGTAATAACCCTGTGGGAGAGGGGTAGGTGCAGATTTGGTGTTGGTCATGCTGCATTGTTCAAGCACCTTGTTGAGGTAATCCTTTTGGTTGATTCAGATGTTACAACCTTCTCAACAAATGTTCATTTGAAGGAATTCAGATGGCTCTCCGAGATCACGACATTCCCACTTCTTCATGAATGCAGCCTTAATCTTGTCTACAAAGATCTTGTTGGGGCCACAGAAGAGGGCATCGTCTACGTAGACTATTGCTAGACAGATGTCTTTGCCTTTGCAATAAATAAAAAGTGCGGCATCAGTTTTTAACTGTTTAAAGCCGAGTTCTGCCATGGATGCATCAAGCACTTTCCACCAGGCTAAGCTGGCTTGCTTGAGTCCATATAGTGTGTGCAATAGGTGGAGGACTTTGCCTTTTTGGTCGGGAGGCATGAACCCCTCAGGAAACTCCATGTAGATTTCCTCTTCCAGTTTACCATATAGGTATGCAGAGCATATGTCAAGCCTGGAAATGTGCCATCCTTCCAGGGCTGAGAGGGCAAACATACATCGCACAGTCTCAAAATGTACAACTGGGGAAAAGACTTGGTCAAAGTCTAACCCTTCAACCTGGCTAAAGCCTTTGGCTACCAGGCAGGCTCTTTTATGACCATCCGACTTTTGATCGAAGACCCAATGGTTTTTAATCACCTTGTGGTGTTGTGGGCATGGAACAACTTCATAGACCTTGCGGTCCTTCAGCATTTGTAGCTGGTCTTCACAGGCTTTAAGCCAATCCTTTTGCTCCAATTTAGGAAGCTTCTGGATATCGCGGAATGTCCACTCGTGTAAATTTGGGGATGCCCCAAAAGCGGAATCATGCAGAATAGCACGATTGCAAAGGTACAAGACCAAAGCATCTCCCCCTTCCCGTGTGAGATGGTCAACATCATCCTCAGAAGTAGGAGATGGGGGGAGTCCACCAGGGACTGTGGGTGAGTCTGGAACTGAATCTGGAACTTGGGATGGGCCAGCTTTGCCAGTTAAGTCTTTCCAGTGTGACTCACTTTCCAGGTCCCAGAGCTGCTGAAGTGGATGATGGCGCTCTCTGAAAATATTTCCGGGGCACGTTGGGGGGTTACAGAGATGCTCACTATGCCTTGGGATAGGCGGGGGACCAGTAGGTGGTGGTCTGTGTGACAGAGGTGTCACTGGAGGAGGGGCTGGACTGGGTGTCTGGGTGTGAGGAGCGAGAGACGGAGATGAAGATCTCAACATGCTTGGACTCGGTGATGGTGAGGGTGAGGGTGAATTCCTTGAATCCAAACTGGACTCTTTGCTGGAATCAGATTCTGACTTGGAACTCTCATCGGAACCAGCGGGAGCCAGAACTGGAATTTCTGGAACCTCATCATGGGTGTGAGTTGGTTCTGGGGGACCTGCATGGGGACGGTGTGGGGCAGATCGAGAGCATCTCAGAAAGAGAGTCTCATCGAAGATTGTGTGTGCTGATGTAACAATGGCATTTGTTGGTGATATAAAAATATAATTTGAGTCACTACCAGGGGCAATGCCCAAGTAGATCATCAATTGCAATCTTGGCTGTAGCTTTCTGCCACAGCATTCTGCAGGGATGTGCACATAGGCACCACAACTGAATACCCGAAGATGATCAACGGATGGTTTCTCCCCCTTAAGTAATGTCAGGGGAGTATCCCATTTCAGCTGAAGCTGAGGGGTCCAGTTATAAACATAGGTTGCGTGAAGCAGAGCCCATTCCCAGTAGGAGGGAGGTAGGCAAGCATGTAACCGCATAGCCTGTGCCTTGTCCATTAATGTGCAGATTAGGTGTTCCACATGCCTGTTCTGCTGGTGTGCATATGGGGCGGACTGTTGGATGTTTACTCTGTTGTCCTTCAGGAAATCCTGGAAGGTGCCGGAAGTGTATTCACCTCCAGCATCAGATTGCCAGTGTTTTATCACAGCATTATACTGATTTCGGACAAATGCAAACCATTGTTTGGTTGCATGGAGTGTCTGATCCTTGGACCTTATCAAGGTGGTCCAGGCCATTGATGTGAAGTCATTGTAAAAGACGACTGCATACTTATATTTCAAGTAAGACACTACCTCAAAGGACTTTAAGTCTGAATGAATCAACTCAAAGGGAGTGGTTGCCCGCGTCTCACTAAGAGGAAAGGGACGATTCAGCTGTTTGCCGAGCTGACACCCTTGACAGAGGCCAGTTTTCGATGGGATCTTCATGTCAGGAAAACCCTTCAGGTGTTTTTTAGCATGCCTGATGACATCAGGGGATGAATGTCTGAGATGTTGGTGCATGAGTTCATATTCGATCTCAGAGGCGAGTGATGACATGCTGGAGGGCACATCATTGGGGAAGATTGGTTTGGCGCAAAGCCAATACATGGTTTGTCCACCATGACTGTGGAACTCCAAATAAGCTTCCTTGAAGCACTGGTCCCAGATAGTGAGGTATCCGGGCCTGGCACGAAGCATGAGGCAGGTGTTCTGCAGGAGGGTGCCCATTGACACTAGTTGGACTGCACACGAGGGCATGTGCATGACAGGTGATAGGTGGCATATGTGGTTGCCAAACCTTAGCAAAATGGTACCTCTACCTATAATAGGTGATTAGCTGTTGGCAGTGGAAGCCCATTGGGGCTGGTCGAACTTCTGATACTCGACGAAGTCTGAGTGATCAGGTGAGAAATGAGCCAAAGCTCCTGAATCGAGCAGCCACATGTCCAATGGGACCTTGTGGTTGTGCGCTTTTTCCTTTCCTTTGCTGTCCTTACTGCATGTGTCACACTGTGCGAATTCATGTGTAGCAGATTTATTTGAACTATCTACTACAGGGAATGCATATATACGATTTACCTGTGGCAAATTTAATTGCTCATCAGTACCTGATGTAGATGGAGAGGATGGTACGCACTGCAATGTGGATTCCATAAAGAAATCCTCGGTGTATTTGTCATAGGCATCTTCACCTAGACTGACAACGTCCTCGTCAACCTCCATGATTCCAGTGGTTCCAGCAAGCAGAACTTCTGCGATCTGTGTGGAAAGCAGGGCAGAGAGGCGGTTGGAGAGAGATTGCTCTGTGCGAGCACACTTGGAGCGATGGGATGCAACCGGTTCGAGGTTGCAGAGAGTGGAGGAGGTCGCGGGGACCTCGAGGCATCATGCGAGGGAGACAGTTTCCTTGGTTAGAGGAAATGCTGGCAGCCCATAGTGGGTTGCACCAGATGTGTGTGCATTGCAGCGGGGGTCAGGGACGGGCGATGTGAACATGGTGGCAGCAGGGGCGATGACAGTGGCGGAGGCGAAGGCGAAGGAGGCTGAGGCTTGTGCAGCCTCTGCCTGCTTCTTCTCCTTACAGGTCTTCTTCTTCTCCTTATGTTTTTCTTCGCTCTTTTCAGAGCAGTTGCCCTTCTGCTGCTTCTGGTTGTTATTCCCCTTGGAAGAGGAACCACCTTGCTGCGTCTGCTGCTGCTGGGAGAACTGGGGTTCCCCCTGCTGCCGTTTGACGGTGCTGACTTTGTTGGCCTGTTGAGGCCTGGAGTCCTTGGTGGGACAGCACTGCATGTACGTTTGCCACGACACTTCTATTTGTTGGAAAATCTCCTCGACAGTAGGAACTGTCTTGGTGACAACTCCTGCCGAGTTTGTCTCAGGCTTTGCGGCAGCGATGGTGGCGGTGACATGGTCGGCATACTTCAGGATCTTGGAGATCATGATTGACAACTTTATTTTGTTGTCAACCAGGTAGCCAAAGTCGGAGAGGCAAGAAAAGAGGGTGTTGAGTTTGGAAAATGTCAACACTGGCGAGTTGTTGTTGGGGATTTGGAGGCCCATGAGGGCTTTAAACTCCATGATCACAGAGGAGACGGTGGGGTTGTCGAACCACTTTTCGAGTTTGATGAGGATGTTTTCGGTGTGGTTGCCGAAATCAATGCTGCACTCGCGAACGTGGCATTCACAGGTGAGGGCAATGGTGCCAGTTGCCTTGTCATTGTCCTTGTCCCAATCTTCCTGCTTCTCTTCAGCGCGACAGACTTTGTTGGCCGGAGGAGTGTAGGCAGCTTGGGTGATGTGCCCATTGCTGTCTTTTACCTCAACGAGGGTGACAGGGACTGTGGGTCGGAGCTTCATGATGTGGGAGTAAACCCCGATAAAACAAAGGTAATCGTCCATCTGGGACCACCAGGCATGGTAGTTCATGCTGTTGAGCTTTACGATGGTGGAGAGGGAGGTGGAAGACATGGTAAGGGTCTGGCAGGGGTAGACGTTAGCATGGGTACCTTAAACGAGGAGTAAAAGGGACAGGGTAGAACCACATCGCTCAACATCCAGAACCCAAAAACTTGGGGGACATAGTCTCCCCTTGTTTTGAGGTGGAGAGTGGCTGCTCTGCGTGGCTTTTGCTTTGCAAAGTGTTCGGTGGAACTGAATCTGCATGAACGGCTCAAACGTTCACCATTCAGGGGTGGAACTTAATCTGCACCCCGAAGGCACCCGAATGGTGGGCGGAACTGAATCCACACCGACCAACAGTCAGGTAAGGATGAGAGAGTGGGGAGGGTTATGTGAAATGCTAGCCTGCCTGCTCGGGGCTCATAACCTGTTGTGAGTATGCATGTTACATACATGGGAAGGTCTCTCACATACCTTTGGTTGGTTGGGTTGCGTGACCTACAGTGGGTGATGGTGGTATTGAGTAAAGAATCGATTAGAACTCAGCTCTGCTGAGTCCGAAAGTAAATACATGTTGCATGTGAACTAATTACTATGTATGTAACACAGAGTCCATTCAACAATTCTATTGTCAGTTATGATACAAGCTCAAATGCATGATGGTTGTTATGCTTGGTCTGGGTAGGAATGAGCGTAGGCTCAAAGAACAGAGGGTCAAGGATTCAGTTGATGATAGAAGTCAACAAGATTCAAAGGGGTCATCTCACAGTGGAGTCAACAAAGGGGTTCAAAGAGATTCAAGGAGGTTGTCTGACAATGAAGTTGACAAAGGAGTTCAGAGGATGTCAAAGGATCAAGGTAAGATTGAGCAGGACTAAGCTGAAGAGACATCAAGTATAATGATGGCTTAAGTACTGCAGGAAATGGAAACTAATGGAAGGTCATGGAAGGTTTGTTACTAATCAAATGAAGATAGAACCTTCCATAAGAAACAGAAGCAAAGATAACAAGAATAGAGAACAGAAATGAATGGTGTGCAATGAACACATTGTATGTTCTAGAGCACTCTAAAGAAGAAAAAGATACCAGGTTAGGCCAGCTTATTGTACACAGAAGTGAATTGTAACATTACCCCCAGAGTACATTCGAAGTTATGACAAGAAACAAAGAAAAGAATTAGAGATCCATGTACCTATCTCCACCAGGGGAACTGGTCATGTTGATGTAAGCCAAGTCATCATATCCTGGGTCATTGTTGTTCAGGTCTAGGTCAGCAAGTTCTGGATCAGGAGAAGGGTGATGATGACAGTGACAAGGACAAAGAGGCTGATGACATCAATAAGATGGGAGGGGAACTTGTCTGGGAGTGGTGTTTGAGCCAGAGGATGGGGGATCAGAGAGTTGTTCAATGAGAGGTTGGGGTGGGGATGGGGGAGTGAAGCCAGAATGCCTAGAATGTGTCGAGGAAGCCAAAGAGGAAGAAGAACCCACTGGGTTGAGAGTACATGGATGAGGGCAATGAGGGCAGTGATGTTGGGTATGACCAGGGCAGTGTTGAGTGCAATGCAGGCAGATATAGTACAGGCAGTTGATACAGATGTGTGAAAGTCGGTGGCAATGGAAACATGCCTGGCTGTAGAGGTAATGATTGGGGGAGAGGGGTACATTACACTGTCCTTCCCAACTGACTTCAGTCCATTCCATAATGGCTAATTCCTCGAGGGTAAGGGGTTCTTTGGAGGCTTCTAGGAACAGGTTTTGGTGTAAGTGGTGGCATTTGTCAAGCTCTTGGGTGTAACATAGAATGTCCTTGGCTAACTTGTCCATTTCCAATTGGTGCATGATGGAAAGGACAAGGTTGGTCAGCTCAGTGTGGGTTTCATGAAGGATGGCAACATGTTCTGTGGGGTAGTTAGACATTTGGTTGGCAAGGGGATAGAGGCTATGGATCTCTTGAAAAAGGAGGAGTAACATATCAAGGGGAGAGAAAGGTTCTAGATGGGCACATAGGGGAGTAATGAGATGGGGGGATTCAAGGAGGAGCATCAAGGAGGATTGTTTGGTGATGGGGAAATCATCAGGACAGATGTGCTGAGCATAAAGTGGTAATTCAATGGAGATGACTGGATTGGGGTTGAGAGTAGGAAGGCACAGAGGAGGAGAAGTGAGTCAGGGAATACCTGGGTTGTAATTAGTTGAATCAAGGCCTTGAATATGATAGAGTAGGGGGGTAGTCCAACCAGTGGTGGCTACAGTGGGGGAGGGGGATCTAATGGGAGTGGACATGTCTGGGCTTAGTGGACAATGTGGGGGGTGGGGAAGGGAAGGCGTGAGGATGAAGGGCTTTATAGTCTGAGAGAATTTCCTTTGCATGGTTAAACTCTGATTCAGGTAGCCATGAGTCTTCTTTGGCTGAGTATCCCTTCCATCAGACTAGGAACTTTCGGTTGTTCAGGGTTCCACAATGTTGGATGATCTTTTCCATTTCATATTCCTCTTCTCCATCAATAAGGTTGGGTGGAGGGGAAGGGAAGTTCAGTCTGTGTATGTCATTTTCACAATAGGGTGATAACAGGAAGGCATGGAAGACCAGATGTATTTTCCATGTGTGTGGGAGGCAAAGTTTATAAGTAAGGGGAGAGAGGACCTGGGTAATGGTAGATGGACCTTCTTGCTTGGGGGCAAATTTTGGGCGGGAGATAAGACATTTCAGATTTGGGGCTTCCAGCCAAACCTTGTTGCCTTTATGAAAGGGAGTGAACTTTCCATGGAATCAGGATTTCATAACTTGTCTAGCAAGTTTGTGTGCCTCCAGGGCTTCATCTTGAGCTGCAGAGAGGAGTTTAAGTCATTCTTCAACTGCAGGAAGGTTGGTTTTGGTGATGATGGTGGGAAGGGGGTGGGGTTTGAAGCCCATCATGAGAAAGAATGGGGATTTATTGGTGATGGAATGGGGACAGTGATTGTGTACAAATTCAGTGCAGGAGATGAGATCAGCCCATGTGGAGGGGGAGTTGCCACAGAAGATCCAAAGGTAGGTTTCTATTTCCTGGTTTACCCATTCAGTTTCTCCATTGGATTGAGGGTGGTATGCAGTGGAGAGGGAGAGATTGTATCTGAGGAGTTGTCCAAGTTCTTTTGCAAAGGAGGAGGTGAATTGGGGACCTCGATCAGAGATGATTTTGTTGTAGAAGCTGAACTGGGTGTAGACTTTGTGGAAAAAGAGGGAGGCAATTCCTTTGGCAGAGACAGATTTCTTGGTAGGGCAGAGAATCACCCCCTTAGTAAGCTCATGGTTGACCACAACCAGAAGACTATTGAAGCCCAAGGAAACAGGGAGATCTGTGATAAGGTCACAGGAGATCTGTTAGAAGGGAATGGAGGAGGAAGAGGCAATGGGGGAGAGGGGGGGGACAGTGGGATGGGTGTTTGCTTTTGATGATTGGCAGGGGGCACATCCTTCGACATATTTGTGGATGAATTGAGCAAGGCCTGGCCACCAAAATTCAGTGGCAATGAGCTGGTGAGTCTTAAGGTATCCAGGGTGTTCGGCAGAGGTGTAATCATGGTGATGTTCAGCAATAGATCAATGGAGGTCAGGGGGAACATAGACACATCCTTGGAAGGTGAGAATGCCAGCATCATATTGCCAGTCAGAGAGTCAAGAGTGGAATTGAGCAGGAATGTCACTGGTGGTAGCATGCAGGGCATCCAGGACAAGGGGGTCTGAGGCAGAGGAGGTGGCTAGTTTGTTTTGGAGAGAGGTGTCAATGAGGTTGACAAAGAGAGTGTCAGGAAGGAGGGTGACATTGTTATTGTCATTGTTGGTGGGTGGTGTTACACTTGGTCCAGGTAGGAATGAGCATAGGCTCAAAGAACTAACTGTGGGGTCAAGGGTTCAAGGTATTCAGACAAGAGGGCTTGCCAGAAGGTCAAGGGTTCAGTCAACAATAGTTGTCAATGAGTTTCAAGGGGGTTATTCGACAATGAAGTCGATGAAGGAGTTCAGAGGTTCAAGGAGATCAAGGTAAGATTGAGCAGGACTAAGCTGAAGATACATCGAGTAGAATGACAGCTTAAGTACTGCAAGGAATGGAAACTAATGGAAGGTCATGGAAGGTTTGTTACTAAGCAAACGAAGATAGAACCTTCCATGAGAAATAGAAGCATAGATAACAAGAATAGAAAATGGAGATGAAAGATGTGCAATGAACATGTTGCATGTTCTAGAGCACTCTAAAGAAGGTAAAAAGGTACTGGGTCGGGCCGGTCTATTGTAGTACACAGAAAAGAAGTGAATCATAACATTACCTCCAGAGTACATTCAAAGTTATGACGAAGAATAAATCATAAGAAAAGATCAGAAATCCATACACCTATCTCCACCAGGGGAACCAGTCATGTTGGCATATGCTGAGTTGTTGTATCCTGGGTCATTGTTGTTCAGGTCTAAGTCGGCAAGTTTGGGATTGGGAGAGGGGCGACGATGATGGTGATGAGGACGATAGAATGGGGGAGGAACCTGTCTGGGGGCTGAGCTAGAGCCAGAGGACAGGGGGTCGGAGAGTTGTTCAATGAGCAGTTGGGGTAGAGATGGGGGGGCGAAGCCAGAATGCCTAGAGTGTGTTGAGGAAGCCAAAGAGGAGGAAGAGGAATTTATGGGGTTGAGGGTACGTGGGTGAGGATGATGAGGGCAGCAATGTTAGGTGTGGCCAGGGTGGTGACATGTGCAGTGTGGGCAGATGTAGTATGGGCAATTGATACAGATGTGTGAGAGTCAGTGGCAATGGAAACATACCCAGCTGTAGAGGTAATGGTCGGGGGAAAGTGGTATATTACGCTGTCCCTCCCAACTAACTTTGGCTTGTTCCATTATGGCCAGTTCCTTGAGGGTGAGGGGTTCTTTGGAGGCTTCTGGGGATGGGTTCTGGTGGAGGTGGTGGTGTTTGTCAAGCTCTCAGGTATAACATAGAATGTCCTTGGCTAGTTTGTCCATTTCCAGTTGGTGCATGACGAAAAGGACAAGATTGGTCAGCTCAGTGCGGGTTTCATGGAGGGCGGTGATGTGTTCCATGGGGTAGTCTGACATCTGGTTGGCAAGAGAATAGAGACTATGGATTTCTTGGAAAAGGAGGAGGAGGGTATCAAGGGGGAAGAAGGGTTCTAAATGGGCATGAAGGGGAGTGATAAGATGAGGGGTTTCAAGAAGGAGCATCAAAGAGGATTGTTCAGTGATAGGGAAGGCATTGGAATGAATGTGCTGGGCATAGAGGGGTAGTTCAATGGAGATGACTGGGTTTGGATCAAGAGCAGGGAGATGCAGGGGAGGAGATGTAGGTTGGGGAATGCCTGGGTTGTAATTAGTGGAGTCAAGGCCTTGAATACAATAGAGCAGAGGGGTAGTCCAGCCAGTGGTAGCCATGGTAGGGGAGGAAGATCTAGTGGGAGTGGACATGTTTGGTTTTTGTGGGCGGTGCGGGGAATGAGGAAGGAAAGATGTGAGGGTGGAGAGTTTTATAATCAGATAGGATCTCCTTGGCATGGTTGAACTCTGATTTGAGTAGCCAAGAGTCTTCTTTGGCCAACTATCCTTTCCATCAGACTAGGAATTTTTGGTTACTCAGGGTTCCACAGTGTTGGATAATCTTTTCCATCTTGTATTCCTCTTCTCCATTGATAAGGTCAGGTGGAGGGGAAGGGAAGTTTGGCCTGTGTATGTCGTTTTCACAATAGGGTGATAACAGGGATGTGTGGAAGACCGGGTGTATTTTCCATGTGCATGGGGGGCAGAGTTTGTAGGTAAGGAAGGAAAGGACCTGAGTAACAGTAAATGGACCTTCTTGCTTGGGAGCAAACTTTGGATGGGAGATAAGATGTTTCAGATTTGGGGCTTCCAGCCAAACCTTGTCACCTTTATGGACGGGAGTAAATTTTCCATGGAAATGGGATTTCATAACTTGTCTGGCAAGTTCATGGGCCACCAGGGCTTCGTCTCTGGCTGTGGAGAGGAGTTTGAGTTGTTCTTCGACTGCAGGGAGGTTGATTTCAGTGATGATGGTTGGGAGGAGGCAAGGTTCAAATCCCATCATGAGGAAGAATGGGGATTTGTTGGTGACAGAGTGGGGGCGGTGATTGTGTGTGAACTTGGCATGGGAGATGAGGTCAGACCATGTAGAAGGGGAATTGCCACAGAAGATCCAAAGATAGGTTTCTATTTCTTGATTTACCTGTTCAGTTTTTCTATTGGATTGAGGGTGATATGTGGTGGAGAGGGAGAGGTTGTACCTGAGGAGTCATCCAAGTTCTTTTGCAAAAGAGGAGGCAAACTGGGGTCCATGATCTGAGATGATCTTGTCATAGAGGCTGAACCAGGTGTAGACTTTGTGGAAAAAGAGGGAGGCAATTCCTTTGGTGGAGATGGATTTCTTGGTAGGGCAGAAAATCACCCCCTTAGTAAGCCCATGGTTTACCATGACCAAAAGACTGTCAAAGCCTGAGGAGACAGGGAGGTCCATGATAAGGTCATAGGAGATCTGTCAGAAAGGAACAGGAGAGGAAGAGATGATGGGGGAGAGGGGGGGGTAGTGGGGTGGGTGTTCGCTTTTGAAGATTGACAAGGGGTGCATCCTTCAACATATTTGTGAACAAATTGAGCAAGGCCTGGCCACCAAAATTCAGCAGCAATGAGTTGGTGAGTTTTAAGATATCTGGGATGTCTGGCAGAGGTGTGATCATGGTGTCATTCAACAATGGAGCAACAAAGGTTGGGGGGAACATATACACATCCTTGGAAGGTGAGGACGCCTGTGTCATATTGCCAGTTGGAGAGACAAGAGCAGAATTGAGTGGGGACATTACTGGTGGTGGCACATAGGGCATCTAGGACAAGGGGGTCTGAGGCAGAGAAGGCAGCCAGTTTGATTTGGGGGGAGGTGTCGATGAGGTTGACAAAAAGAGTGTCAGGAAGGAGGGTGACATTGTTGTTATCCTTGTCAGTAGGTGGGAGAAGGTCTGGTTGGTGAGAGAGGGCGTCTGGTGCTGCAAGGGAGGTACCCGGAACATGGGTTAGGCAGAGGTTGAAGTCTGAGATGTCAAGTAACCAACAAGCCTGTTGTCGGTTGAGTTTCTGAGGTTGGCAGAAGTATGTAAGGTTTTTGTGATTGGTGAAGACTTTGACAGGGAAGGGGGATCCTTGGAGGTAGTGGCACCAGGCTTTGAGACCATGAATGACAGTGAGGAGTTCTCTATCATAGATGTCATAATTGTGTTTGGTGGAGGAGAAGGACTGTGAGAGATAAGAACATGGGTGCCAATCACTGTTAGTGTCAGTTTGAAGAAGAACTCCACCAGAGGCATATTTGGAGGTGTCAGTGGTGATGGCAAAGGGGCAGGCAGGGTCTGGGAGGTGGAGGATTGGGCAACTGAGGAACAGTCATTTGAGTTTGTCAAAGGATTGTTGGTGACTGGGAGACCAGTCCCAGGGTTGGTTCTTCTTTGTGAGATCAAGGAGGGGGCATGCAATGTTGGAGTAATTGGGGATGAATTGTCAGTAGAAGTTGGCGAATCCTAAGAAGGAGCAGATGTCTTTGACTTTGGCAGGGGTTGGCCATTCACAAATGCCATTCAGTTTTACTGGGTCCATGGTGAGCTCATCGGGGTGAATGATCATGCCAAGGTATTCAACCTTGTCAGTAGCAAACTTGCATTTGTTGAGTTTGAGGTGAAGATCTAACTCAGTCATGTGTTGGAGTACTCATTTAGTTCATTCTTCATGGGTTTTGGCATCAGGGGGGAAGATGAGGAGATTGTCCATGTAGATGACTAACCATCCCTTTGCGATCATATTGCAGAAGGAATCATTCATGAAGTGTTGAAAGGTGGCAGGGGAGTTGCAAAGACCAAAAAACATGACCATTGGTTCAAATAGTCCTTTATGGGTGATGAATGCCACTTTCCATTGATGACCATCTTTGATATGGACATTGTTGTATCCCCAATGGACATTGAATTTAGTGAAGGTTTTGGCACCTTTGAGTTTATCAATGAGGTTGGATATGAGGGGGAGAGGGTAGGCATCACAGATGGTATGTTCATTGACATAGCAGTAGTCTTGGCAGGGTCGAAGGCCACCATCTTTCTTTTTAATGAAGAAAAAAGGGGCAGCTTGAGGGGAGTTGGATAGATGAATCTTTCCTGCCTTGAGGTTCTCATTGAGGAAGGCTTTGGTAGCTGCCTTTTCATCGGAGGAGAGGGGGTAGAGTTTGCTGATTTTTGGGGTGAAGGAGTTATCAAGGTTTATTTCATGGTTGTAGGGTCGGCTGGGGGGAACGTGGTCAGTCACTTCTTTTGAGAAGACAGAGGAAAAGGCCAAATATTTGGGTGGGAGAGTTGCCTTTGGTTTGGCCTTTTCAGCAGCCATAGCTAGTTCCGTGGATGTTGTGAGTTTGGCAATGGTGGCAGAAAGAATGAAGCAAGATCCACAACACATGATTTGATTGATGATTTGGTTGTCATTGGCTCGTAGAAGGTATTGGGCTTCAGTTTCCTTCTTCATGTAGTCATAAAGGCATCCATCCCAGATGGAGTCAACTTGTACATGTTGAGGTGGGCAAGTGGTTGGTGTCTGGGGGGTGGGGGTTGGTTTGGCACAGTTATAGTATAGCTCCTGTTACGCTTGGTCCGGGTAGGAACAAGCATAGGCTCAAAGAACTAACTGAGGGTCAAAGGTTCGAAGGATTCGGTCAAGGGATGCTTGCCGAATAGTTAAAGAGAGTCGTCCGACGATGAGTCGACGAAGGGTTCAAGGGTTCGAAGGATTTGGTCAAGGGATGCTTGCCGAATAGTCAAAGAGAGTCGTCCGACGATGAGTCGACGAAAGGTTCAAGGAGTTCAAGGTAGAATTGAGCAGGACTAAGCTGGAGTTACATCGAGTAAGACGACGGCTTAAGTACTGCGAAGGATAGAAAGTAATAGAAGGTCATGGAAGGTTAATGACTAAGCGAAGTAAAGATAGAACCTTCCACAGG
>JBBPLE010000745.1:0-14712 GCA_038089675.1 Boletales sp. KT-2023b
TATCATTGTCATAGACTTCTTCATTGACCAGGAAGTAGAATACAACAGAGGCAAACCAAGCTTTGGCTGTGGTATAGCTTCCATTGAAGTGATCAGGGGGGGCGATGCAGAGTTCTACAGGTTTATGTGGAGGTGGTGCGATTTCATTCATGCTGACTGATGGGACTGGGGAGTATGGTTTTGTGGGGAGAAATGGGGGTAGAATCTGTGGGTGGGGAACTGGTGTGGGAATGATGGTGGATGGGACGGTTCCTCCAGTGAAGTGGAGGTGTTGTGTGAGGGTTAATGGAGATGGTGGTGTAGGTACCCTATTCAATGATAGTTGTGCAGAGAGTTCATGTGAGAGGTGGGTGTCTAGAGGGTTTTTGTGGGCAGGGATTTCAATGTCTTCGTCCTCTATGTCTGTAGGGACTGGGGTGGGGTGGTGTGAAGAGTTGGAGTCTGAGAGGTAGGGTTCTTGGATGCATTCCTGGTAGAAGTGTGAATCTGGGGTATGGAGGTTGCCCAAAGGCCTAGGGTTTCTGGGGTGCTGGTGTGAAATGGTGGAATCTACTAGATAGTAGTCCTATCGAAGAGAAGCAATTCTTTTTGTTACACTTGGTCTGGGTAGGAACAAGCATAGACCTAGCAGTAGTTGCCTAGGTCAAGGACAAGGGTTGAGGATAATGTACTGACATAAGTCAGGGACTCCAGAGATGAAGGTTAAGGGTTCCAGTGGATGAAGGTTCAAGGTTACATCTTATGATGTCAAGGATCTCCCAGAAGGATCACAGAGGTTCTGGGTGGACAAGGACTATGGACAACAATGAGGAAGCTCAGAGGCTAAGACTTTTGGCGTAACTCAAGAGCATGACTCAAGACAGTGACTCAAGAGGAGAACAGAGGAGTGAAGGCAAAAACCTAAGGTAGGAATTGCTTAGTGTTACTGTACATGTCCAGCCAGTATTTATACTAAGTAGTGCTAGTCATACTGAGTCACTACGAGTTGTCGGATAGCCATAAGGCTACAGAAACTAAGTATAGAGCTATGTGGACCAGTGCAAAGGTGCTGTGATCAGAGGCTATGGATGATGATGAGAAATATAAAGAATAAATAGCACAGGCTGCACAAGTGGGAATGCATAGGAATGGCAATCAGAGATCTCTATGTAAATATAGAAAGTAAGTGTAGGTAGACATGGTAAAGTCTAGAATGTGAATGGATATTAATGTTACCATGTTGCATAGCAAGAGAATCAAAAGAGGACTGAGAGAGATTGTTATGTAACACAGAAAGAAAAGATAGGGGGTTATCACTGATTGTAACAATTTCATGACACTGAGAATGTCTGAGATGAGGAAGAAATCTAGGAAGCTCAATGTTGTCTATCATGGTGTTTTCATAAAATTTTTGACAGCTGCTAACTGGGCCTAACAACTGCTATGGTCATCAGGTGATTGCTATCTTGACACCATGACCATTGTAGACAGTTTAACCAGTGAGTCCATGTGTGTTTGTCCCAGCATGAATGCTTAACTACCTCAGTTCCAATTGTGCTGCATTTTACTACCTTGTACCACATGATCACTTGCCATTTCACCCATAGGCTACTAAGCCATTTTGCCTTCAATGCTCAGGCCATTGACCTGAGACCACCATAACATGTCTGACTCAGATCATAAATTCAAGCTACTGAGATTTGGATGCAACATTCAGGCTTTAATGTTTGAGCTTCAGGGCTGATCCTGTTCACATTGTGTGTAATCTCACTCAACTTGATGTCACACTCTCACTTGCTATTGTTCATGTTCATATTTTTCAAGTCCATATGGTTATGATTCACTTTTGTGTACAATAGACTGGCCTGACCCAGTATCTTTTTCTTCTTTAGAGTGCTTTAGAACCTACAACATGTTCATTGCACACCATTCATTTCTGTTCTCTATTCTTGTTATCTCTGGTTCTGTTTCTCATGGAAGGTTCTGTCTTTGTTTGCTTAGTAACAAACCTTCCATAACCTTCCATTAGTTTCCATTCTTTGCAGTACTTAAGCTGTCGTTATACTTGATGTATCTCCAGCTTAGTCCTGCTCAATCTTACCTTGATCCTCTGACATCCTCTGAACTCCTTTGTCAACTTCATTGTTGGATGATCTCCTCGAATCTCTCTGAAACCCCTTCATTGACTCTGTCATTGGAAGACCCCCTCTGAACCTTGTCAACTTCTATTGTCGACTGAACCCTTGACCCTCTGGCAAGCCTCTTTGCCCATATACCTTTGACCCCTTGACTTCATTGTTAGTTCTTTGAGCCTATGCTCATTCCTACCCAGACCAAGTGTAACAAAAGAACTAAGCTACTCTTTTGGGCTACCATCATTGTAGTTCCCACCATTTCCTCCCCTCGAACCCCCGGAGCCCTAGAAAGGGCACTACAACACTCTTATCAAGTCCCCTCAGAATCTCCCCCCTCCACTAAACACTCCAATGAGGATTTCAACATCCCTCTTGACTCCCTTGAAGAATCTCTCATCCCAACCCCAGATGTTTCTCTTAGGGAACCTATGCCACCTCCTCCCACCATAACCAGACCTCTCCTTCCTCCCCAACCCCCCACCCCCATTCCCCCTTGACAATTCATTCCCTCACACCCACTTCCCCCCTTCCTTCCCCCATAACCACCTTGTTCCACCATGACATCGAAACCAGTCGAACTTCACATTGGTACCCCTGAATACTTTGATGGCAACTATGCCAAAGCTACAATCTGGTTGGACTCTGTCCAAACCTACCTTCTTGTAAACAAAGAAGTCTACACCACTGATGTCAAGAAGATTGCCTTTGCTCTTTCATATATGACCAAGGGAGCTGCCCTTACTTGGGCCTCTTCTTTTCAAAAAACCACCCACTTCCTCACCCAATGGGGAAGGGCTGATGACATGGCAAAACAAGGCAAGACAAACCTCCCCTACCATTCGTTCTCCTCCTCCTCCTCCTTCTGTCCCCAGAAAGACCCTGATGCCATGGACATTGATGCCATCAAAGTGTCTAAGATGACCCCAGAAGAATGAAAATGTTGTATTGCCAAAGGACTTTGTTTCCACTGCCACAAACCAGGACATCTCTCAGGTGATTGCTCCCACTTCCCTTCTCAGCCGAAGAAAGCCAGAGAAAGGAAGGTTAGGAAGGTCAAAGAAATCCCAAAGCTAGTGGAAGTTGAGGACAATGATGAAGAAGAAACCATGGCTAGAATCTCCTTCATTTCACCAAATGAGGATTTTTAGAATGGAGACCTTCCCCAATGCAAGGCTCTCCCACTTTTACATGCACCTCTGTACTTGTATCATTGATTATGAAACAATCCATGCAAATCCCTATTGAAATCGTTGAATCATTACACCTAAAAGCCATTGGAACCCGCACTCTCATTGACTCTGGAGTGCAAATCTCTTGCATCAACTGGGACTTTGTTCAAAAACATTGTCTCCCAAAGGAATGACTCCCCTCCCCCATCACTGTCTGAAATGTTGACCAATCCTCAAACAAAAACAGTCTTATCTGTTTCTCCACTACACTCTATGTCCACATTGGTCAACTCACACATCATGTCATGTTCTACATTCTTAACTGTGGAAAAGAGAACATAATCCTTGGACTCCCCTGGCTTAAACAAGCCAATCCTACCATTGACTGGACCAAATGAGAACTATTTATTTCCCTTGACTCCAACCAATCCAAAGATCTGTACTACAACCATACCAGACCACCCCCCACCCCCCAAACACCAACTACTTGCCCACCATGTCATGTACAGGTCAATTCCATCTGGGATGGATGTCTCTACAACTACATGAAGAAAGAAACCAAAGCCCAATATCTCCTATGAGCCAATGACAACTGCATCATCAATCAAATCATCCATTGCGGATCCCACTTCATTTCCTCTGCCACCATAGCCAAACTCACAGCATCTACAAAACTAGCTATGGCTGCCAAAAAAGCCAAACCAAAAGTGACTCTCCCACCTGAATACTCTGCCTTTTCCTCCATCTTCTCCAAAGAAGTGACCAACCATGTTCCCCCTAGCCAACCCTACAACCATGAAATCAACCTTGATGACTCCTTCACCCCAAAAATTGGCAAACTTTATTCATTCTCTCCCAACAAGAAGGCAGCCACAGAAGCTTTCCTTGATGAGAACCTCAAGGCAGGAAAGATTCATCCATCCAACTCCCCTCAAGCCACACCCTTTTTCTTTGTTAAAAAGAAGGATGGTGGTCTCCGTCCCTGCCAGAACTATTGATATGTCAATGAACATACCATCTGTGATGCCTACCCCCTTCCCCTCATATCTGACCTCATTGACAAACTCAAAGATGCCAAGGTTTTTATCAAATTCGATGTCTGTTGGGGTTACAACAATGTCTGTATCAAGGATGGTCACCAATGGAAGGCAGCATTCATCACCCACAAAGGACTATTCGAACCAACTGTCATGTTCTTCAGTCTTTGCAACTCCCCTACCACCTTCCAATGCTTCATGAATGACTCCTTCCAAGATATGATTGCAGAAGGATGGCTAGTCATCTACATGGATAATCTCCTCATCTTTTTCCCTGATGCCAAAACCCATAAGGAATGAACCAAACAAGTTCTCCAATGCATGACCAAGTTGGACCTCCATCTCAAACTTGATAAATACAAGTTCACTGCAGATGAAGTTGAATACCTCAGAATGATTGTTCACCCCAATAAACTCACCATGGACCCAGTGAAACTAGATGGCATTCATGAATGGCCAACCCCTGCCAAAGTCAGAGACATCTGCTCCTTCTTAGGATTTGCCAACTTCTATCAACGTTTCATCCCCAACTACTCCAACATCACATGCCCCCTCCTTGACCTCACAGAAGAACCAACCCTGGAACTGGTCTTCCAGTTGTCAACAATCATTTGATGAACTCAAACAATTGTTTCTTGGCTGTCCAATCCTCCATCTCCCTGACCCTGCCTGCCCCTTTGCCATCACCACCAACACCTCCAAATACACCTCTGGAGGAGTCCTTCTCCAAACTGATGCCAACGGTGATTGGCACCCATGTTCTTACCTCTCACAATCCTTCTCCCCCACCGAACACAATTATGACATCTATGGTAGAGAACTCCTTGCTGTCATTCACAGTCTCAAAGCCTGGCATCACTACCTCCAAGGATCCCCCTTCCCTGTCAAAGTCTTCACTGATCATAAAAACCTCACATATTTCTGCCAACCCCAAAAACTTAATCGATGACAAGCCTGTTGGTTACTTGACATCTCAGACTTCGACCTCTGCCTTATCCATGTCCCTGGTACCTCCCTTGCAGCACCAGATGCTCTCTCTTGCTGACCAGATCTTCTTCCACCCACTGATGATGACAATGACAATGTCACCCTCCTTCCTGACACTCTTTTTGTCAACCTCATTGACACCTCCCCTCAGAATAAACTAACCACCTCCTCTGCCTCCGATCCCCTTGTCCTGGATGCCCTGCATGCTACCACCAGTGACATTCCCACCCAATTCTGCTCTCAACTCTCTAACTGGCAATACAACACTGGCATTCTAACCTTCCAAGGATGGATCTATGTTCTCCCTGACCTCCATCAAGCTATTGTTGAATGCCACCATGATCACACCTCCACTGGACACCCTGGATACCTTAAAACTCACCAGCTTGTTGCTGCCAAATTTTGGTGGCCAGGTCTTGCTCAATTTGTCCACAAATATGTCGAAGGATGTGCCCCCTGTCAATCATCGAAAGCAAACACCCATCCAACCATTCCCCCCTTCTCCCCTATTGCCTCCTCCTCTACCCCTTTCTGGCAGATCTCTTGTGACCTTATCACAGACCTCCCTGTTTCCTCAGGCTTTGACAGTCTTTTGGTCATGGTCAACCATGGGCTTACTAAGGGGGTGATTCTCTGCCCTACCAGGAAATCTGTCTCTGCTGAAGGAATTGCTTCCCTCTTTTTCCACAAAGCCTACACCTGGTTTGGCCTCTATGACAAAATCATCTCAGATTGTGGCCCCCAGTTTGCCTCCTCCTTTGCAAAGGAACTTGGATGACTCCTCAGATACAACCTTTCCCTCTCTACCACATACCACCCTCAATCTGATGGAGAAACTGAACGAGTAAATCAGGAAATAGAAACCTACCTTCAGATCTTCTGCAGCAACTCCCCTTCCATATGGTCCAATCTCATCTCCCATGCTGAATTCACACACAATCACTGTCCCCATTCCATCACCAACAAATCCCCATTCTTTCTCATGATGGGCTTTGAACCCCATCCCCTTCCCACCATCATTGCCGAAACCAACCTCCTTGCAGTCGAAGAACAACTTAAACTCCTCTCCACAGCCCAAGACAAAGCCTTGGCAGCCCATGAACTTTCCAGACAAGTTATGAAATCCTGTTTCCATGGAAAATTCACTCCCTTCTGTAAAGGCAACAAAGTTTGGCTAGAAGCCTGAAATCTGAAATGTCTTATCTCCCATCTGAAGTTTGCCCCCAAGCAAGAAGGTCCATTTACCATTACCCAGGTCCTCTCCCCCCTTACTTATAAGCTTTGCCTCCCACACACATGGAAAATACACCTGGTCTTCCATGCCTCCCTGTTATCGCCCTATCGCAAAAACAATGTACACAAACTGAACTTCCCCTCCCCTCCACCTGACCTTATCAATGGAGAAGAGGAATACAAAATGGAAAAGATTATCTGACACCATGGAATCCTGAATAACTGAAAATTCCTAGTCTGATGGAAGGGATACTTAGCCGAAGAAGACTCATGGTTACCTGAATTGGAGTTTACCCATGCCAAGGAAATTCTCTTGGACTATAAAACTCTTCATCCTCACATCTTCCCTTCCCCACCCACATCATCCACCAGGCCCAAACATGTCCACTTCCACTAGATCCCCTTCCCCCACCACAGCTACCACTGGCTGAACCACCCCCTTGCTCTATCGATTCAAGGCCTTGACTCAACTAATTACAATCTGGGTATTCCCTGACCTGCTTCTCCTCCCCTGTGTCTCCCCGCTCTCAACCCCAACCCAGTCATCTCCATTGAATTACCTCTTTACACCCAGCACATCTGCCCCAACAACTTCCCTGTCACCAAACAATCTTCCCTGATGCTCCTTCTTGAAACCCCCCATCTTATTACCCCCCTTCATGCCCACTTAGAACCTTTCTCCCCCCTCAATACTTTACTCCTCCTTTTCCAAGAGATCCATAGCTTCTACCCCCTCACCAACCAGATGTCTGACTACCCTACAGAACACATTGCCACCCTCCACAAAACCCACATTGAGTTGACCAACCTCATCCTTTCTGTCATGCACCAATTGGAAATGGACAAGCTAGCCAAGGACATTCTACATTATACCCAAGAGCTTGACAAATGCCACTGCCTACACCAAAACCCATCCCCATAAGCCTCCAAAGAACCCCTCACCCTCAAGGAACTAGCTGTTATGGAATGAGCTGAAGTCAGTTGGGAAGGACAGTGTAATGTACCCCTCCCCCCTAATCATTACCTCTACAGCCGAGTGTGTTTCCATTGCCACTGACTCTCACATATCTGCATCAACTGCCCATACTATATCTGCCCACATTGCACTTGTCACCACCCTGGTTACACCCAACATTGCTGCCCTCACCATCCTCGTCCACATACCCTCAATCCAGTAAATTCCTCTTCCTCCTCTTCGGCTTCCTCAACACACTCTAGGTGTTCTGGCTTCGCTCCCCCATCCCCACCCCAACTTCTCATTGAACGACTCTCAGATCCTTCATCCTCTGGCTCAAATACCACTCCTAGACAAGTTCCTCCCCCATCTTATCACTGTTGTCAACCCCTCCATCCCTGCCACTGTCGTCATTGCCCCTCTCCTGATCCTGAACTTGCTGACTTAGACCTGAACAACAATGACCCAGGGTATGACGACTTGGCTTATACCAACATGACCAGTTCCCCTGGCAGAGACAGATGTATGGATCTCTAATTCTTTAATCCTATTCTTGATTCTTCTCTTTGATTCATTTCTTTGATTTATTCTTCATTGTAACTTTGAATGTACTCCAGGGGTAATGTTATGATTCACTTTTGTGTACAAAAGACTGGCCCAACCTGGTATTTTTTTTTTTCTTTAAAGTGCTTTAGAACCTACAATGTGTTCATCACACACCATTCATTTCCATTCTCTATTCTTGTTATCTCTGGTTCTGTTTCTCATGGAAGGTTCTATCTTTGTTTGCTTAGTAACAAACCTTCCATAACCTTCCATTAGTTTCCATTCTTTGTAGTACTTAAGCCGTCATTATACTTGATGTATCTCCAGCTTAGTCCTGCTCAATCTTACCTTGATCCTCTGACATCCTCTGAACTCCTTTGTTAACTTCATCATTGGATGATCTCCTCGAATCTCTCTGAAACCCCTTCATCGACTCTGTCATTGGAAGACCCCCTCTGAACCTCATTGACTTCTATCATCAACTGAACCCTGAACCCTCTGGCAAGCTTCTTTGCCCATATACCTTTGACCCCTGTTACACTTGGTCTGGGTAGGAACAAGCATAGACCTAGCAGTAGTTGCCTAGGTCAAGGACAGGGGTTGAGGATAACATACTGACGTAAGTCAGGGACTCCAAAGATGAAGGTTAAGGGTTCCAGTGGATGAAGGTTCAAGGTTATGTCTTATGACATCAAGGATCTCCCAGAAGGATCACAGAGGTTCTGGGTGGACAAGGACTATGGACAACAATGAGGAAGCTCAGAGGCTAAGACTTTTGGTGTGACTCAAGAGTGTGACTCAAGAGAGTGACTCAAGAGGAGGACAGAGGAGTGAAGGTGAAAACCTAAGGTAGGAATTGCTTAGCGTTACTGTACATGTCCGGCCAGTATTTATACTAAGTAGTGCTAGTCATACTGAGTCACTACGAGTCATCAGATAGCCTTAAGGCTGTGGACACTAAGTATAGAGCTATGCTAATCTGTGCAAAGGAGCTGTGATCAGAGGCTATGAGTGATGATGGGAAAATAGAGAATAAATAGTGCAGGCTGTGCAAATGGAAATGCATAGGAAAAGTGATCAGAGATCTCTATGTAAATATAGATAGTAAGCATAAATAGACACGGTAAAGTCTAGAACGTGAATGGATATTAATGTTACCATGTCACATAGCAAAAGAATCAAAAGAAGACTGAGAGAGGTTGTTATGTAACAAAGAAAGAAAAGATAGGGGATTATCACTGATTGTAACATTACCCCCTTTGTATGGTAAAACCTCTGGATTTACTTTAATTGAAGGTGGCATCCTCATTGGTGATAATATCATCATCCCCCCAAGTGTCTTGCCATCCATGATAGTAGTCTGTGCAGCCCCAATTGTGACCATGGAGGGAGCCACATTTTTCACATCCTTGGTGGTTGATAGTAGGGACGTTGTTGGGATTGGTTCCCCAATTGTTGGTGCATTGAGGACAGGGGTGATTGGGGCAGGAGCAGTGGGAGTGTCCTGGGGCTTGATGATGGCAGTGGTCACATCAGTGTTGTCAGCAGTCCAGGATACAATGTCCACAATGGCAGCAACGGTTACAGTGAGAGGGATTGGAGGGAGGGGACATGGGTATCTCATCCTAGTTAGTGGTGGCTCTGGTGTCTGAAAGAATGGTCCCCATATTTGGGTGGGGGGTTGGGCACCAGGTGGAGGTATTGTGCCTGGATAAGTCCATGAGTGTGGCCACAGCTCATAGGCTGGTGGGGGTGTGGCAGGGTTGGAAGTTGGAGGTGACAGGGGGTATGTTCTCCTGTTCCTCATTATGAAAGAGGTGGATGGGGATAATGAAATCAGTGAGGGATGGGGGAATGCGAGGAGTGAAGGATGGCCATCCATAGAGGTAAGCATGACATTCCTTGGTTATGAGGTTTAGGGCAATGGTGGTAATGATTTCAGCAATAGTGCTGTAGGGTAGGACATGTTTGATGAAGTGGCTAAAGCCTAGGTGGTATAAGTTATCAAGTGCCTTTTCCCTTAGTTGACCAACTATGGTCCAGAGAGGAGTGTCTGAGGAATGGTAGGTGATGGATAGGTTACAGATGAGGGATGCTGTTTCATCGAAGGTAGCGACAGCAGCAATGACCTCAGGAGACATTTGGTAGGCAGGGTGTTGTTCCAGGGTGGAGTGGGGGGCCTCCTGGGATAATACATGGGTAAAGAGGATGTGGTGGTTGGGGCAACGGAGATGGTGGACATGGACAGGCACAGAAGGGGGGAATGGTGGGATGGTAGGAAGACCTGGAGGGGATGCAGGAGTCAGGGAGACAGGGGTAGGTTGTTGGACAATGGGACTGGTGGTGAGATCATCTAGGATGGTGTCAGGGATGCAGAGGGCAATCTGGAGGATTTGTTCCTCGATGGCGGTGGAAGCAGAGGGGGGTAGGACTGGGGATGTGGACAGAGAACTGATGGGGGGTGGGGTGGGGGAACTGGAAGAGACGGAGATGGGAGAGGTGGCAGACATAGTGACTATGGTTTGAAGGAGGTGGTGCGAGTGTGTTTGGATGGTTTTGGTGATGAGGATGTAGTTTTGTGAATGAGGTTTTTATATTCTTTAAGGATATCCTGTGTATGTTTCAGGTCCTTTTCGGAAAGCCAGGAGTCATCTTCTGGTGGATAGCCTTTCCACCACACAAGATACTGCCTCTGGGAGTGGTTGCCATGGTGTTTGATGATTTGTTCTATTTCATATTCTTTTTCCCCTCTGATCAGATCCAGTGGAGGGGCTGGGAAGTTGGGGCCATGTATTTCATTCTCATTGTACCTTGAAAGCAGTGAGGCATGGAAGACATTGTGAATTTTCCAGGTCAGGGGAAGCTATAGTTGATATGTAACCAGGGAGAGGACTTTGGTGACAGTGAAAGGTCCTTCTTGTTTTGCAGAGAATTTAGGGGTGGTGATGTTTCATTTAAGGTTCTTGGCATTTAGCCAAACCTTATCTCCTTTAATGAACAGAGTGAATTTCCCATGGTACCTTGATTTCATAAGCTGGCATGCAAGGTCATGTACAGCTAATGCTTCATTGCAGGCAGCCGATAGTTCCTTAAGACGTAATTCCAATGCTGGTCACTGTGATTCAGAGATAACTGTGGGGAGGGGGCGGGGTTCATAGCCCATCATGAGGAAGAATGGGGACTTCTGGGTGATGGAATGAGGGTGATGATTGTGTGTGAATTCAGCCATGGTAATATGTTCTGCCCAGATTGTTGGGTTGTTTCCACAGAAGATCCATAGGTATGTTTCAACTTCCTGATTGACTCATTCGGTTTCCCCATCAGTTTGTGGGTGATAGGTGGTGCTAAGGGAGAGATCGTAACCAAGGAGTTTCCTTAACTCTTTGGCGAAGGCAGAGGTGAATTGTGGTCCATCATCAGAGATGATTTTGTCATAGAGGCCAAACCGTTTCCAGACTTTGTTGAGGAAGAGTGTGGCAATTCCCTTGGCTGTAGCGGTTTTCTTAGTTGGGCATAAAATTACCCCCTTTGTAAGCCTGTGGTCGACCACAACCAATAATGAGTCAAAGCCATTGGAAAGAGGAAGGTCAGTGATAAGATCACAAGAGATTTGTTGGAATGGGCGAGAGGATTTGGAGGGAATGGGGAGGGGGGGGTGCTGAGGGGTGAGTGTTGGCCTTGGCACATTGGCAGTGGATGCATCCTTCAACATATTTTTGAATGAAGGTTGCCATGCCTGGCCACCAGAATTCAGATGCCACCAATTGGCAAGTTTTCAGGTACCCAGGGTGGCTGGCTGAGGTGTGGGAGTGGTGTCTCGCCACCATGGAGTGTCAGAGTTCCAGATCATTTGGAACATAGACCTGGTTTTGGTATGTAAGAATATCAGCATCATATTTCCAATTGAAAAGGTGGGAGCAAAGTTGGGATGGAACTTCACTGTCCAGCACCTGGAGGGAATCCAGGATCAATGGGTTGGTTGCAGAGGAGGAGCAGAGTTTGTTGGTTAAGGCGGTGTCAATCATATTGACAAATAGGGAAGGTGGAAGGAGGGTTACATCATGATTGTCCTGTTTGTCATCAGGAACCAAATCAGGGTGGCGAGAGAGTGCATCTGGTCCTGCCAAGTCTTTCCCTGCCACATGAATCAGCTGAAGGTTGAAGTTGGCAAGATCAAGAAGCCATCTTGCTTGTCAACGATTCAGATTCTGAGGTTGTTTGAAGTAAGTCAAATTCTTGTGGTTGGTGAAGACTTGAATGGGAGTGGGATGGCCTTGGAGGTAGTGTTTCCACATTTTGAGAGCTCAAATGATGGCTAGGAGTTCTTGGTCATAGATGTCATAATTTCGTTTGGCAGGGGAGAAGGATTGAGAGAGATAGGAACAGGGTTTCCATTCTCCATTCTCATTGGTTTGGAGGAGGATCCCTCCAGAGGCAAATTTAGAGGCATCAGTGGCAATGGCGAAGGGTTTATTGAGGTCAGGGAAGCAGAGGATAGGTTTTTCCAAAAACTTGGTTTTGAGTTTTTGAAAAGCAGTGTTACATTCAGTGGATCAGTCCCAGGTGTGGTTTTTCTGGGTTAAATCTAGGAGGGGTTGTGCAAGATTTGAGTAATTTGGGATGAATTGTCTGTAGAAGTTTGCAAATCCTAAAAAAGAACAGACATTCTTTACTTTGGCAGGCATCAGCCATTTCTGGATACCATCCAATTTAACAGGATCCATTGCAAGGGTTCCTGGTTTGACTATCATGCCCAAATACTTGACTTCTGGGGTGGCGAATTTACATTTCTCCAATTTGAGATGGAGGTTGAGTTCTTTCATCCGTTGGAGGACCCTTTTGGTATATTCTTTGTGGGTTTGTGGGTTGGAGGAGAATATGAGGAGATCGTCCATGTAGATGATTAACCATCCTTTGGCAATCATATCACAAAACAAGTCATTCATGAACCATTGGAATGTGGGAGGAGAATTGGATTGTCTGAAGAACATTATGGTTGGTTCAAAAAGCCCATGGTGAGTGATGAAGGCTGCTTTCCATTGATGTCCATCCTTGATTTGGATATTGTTGTATCCCCATCAGACATCAAACTTAGTAAAGAGTTTGGTGTCTTTAAGTTTGTCAATGAGGTTGGAGATCAGGGGGAGAGGGTATGCGTCTTTGATAGTGTGGTCGTTGAGATACCTGTAATCCTGACACAGGCATAGTCCTCCATCCTTTTTCTTAACAAAAAAGAATGGGGGGGCTTGTGGGGAGTTGGATGGATGTATTTTGCTGGATTTAAGATTCTCGTCAATGAAGTTGTCTGTGGCTTTTCATTCCTCAGGGGTAAGGGGATAGATTTTGGAGACTTTTGGTATGAAGGTTTCATCTAGGTTTATCTTGTGGTCATAAGATCATGATGGAGGGAGGTGGTGGGCAGCATTTTCAGTGAACACTTCTTGAAATTCTTGGTATTCTGGTGGGAGAGTAACAGTGTCCTTTGGATCTTTAGCTTCTATGGCTAATTTGGTAGCTGTGGTGAAGGCTTGAACATAACTTTCTCCAAAGGGGTGTTGGAATCTGAATTTGGCTGCTCAGTGGGTGATACAGTTCATCATAGCTCGTTCACAGAAGTCTGAAGGTCCTTCTTGATCAAGATATTGGCAAAGGAGGCTTTCTTTACAATCGAAGTTGAGTGGGGTATGATTCATAGGTCAAAGGGAATTTTGTGGGGTGTAAAGTTCTTTGGTTTGACCTTTTTCTTCAGGGATAGTCATGGTCCCTCTGGTCCAATCGATGATGGGATTGGTTTCTTTTAACCATGGATGCCCAAGGATGAGATTTTCTTTTCCACAGTGCATTACATGGAAGCAGATTTTCTGAACAATGTTGTCAAGTCGTATCAGGACAGAGGTGGTGAATTTGATATCACCATTTTGGTTTTGGGTTTGGTTGACATTTCTAATGGGGATTGGGGTGGGGAGTCGTTCAAGGGGGAGTTTCCATCTTTTGGCAAAGTGCCAATCGATGCAAGAGATAGTTGCACCAGAATCTACCAGTGCTCAGGTTCCAACATCTTGAGATGCACTCAGGATTGAAATGGGAAGGTAAATAGCATTTCGATCACTTTGGGATGTAAGTACAGGAGTGCATCTAGTTGGGGAGGGGGCCCACATTGGATTGGACCTCCTCTCTAAAAACCTGAGACATGGTTGACTTCCATGTCATCGTTGTTGCATTCCTTGATTTCTTCAATCATGGCAGTGGTGTTTGTTTGGCAAATGTTCCTAGGGGTAGGGTGGCTGGGGAATTTGTTGCATTTGGTTGCGTTATGTCCAGGTTGATGACATCTAAAGCATAACCCTTTTTCGAAGCATTGCTTACATTCTTCCAGGGTTAATCTCCCAATTTGGATCACATTGACGTCCATTGCATTAGGATCATGTGTGGGTCAAGTGTGGGAGTGTGTTTGGAAAGAATGATATTGAGTATGGGATGGGTTTCTGCTGGCCCATGTGATGTTGTCGGCTTTTTGGAATTGGCTGAGGAAGTGTACAGCCTTGTTGTACCATTCTTTGACCTTGGTGGGTACTGTATCCATGGACATGATTTGTTTCATGAGGTTTACCATTACTCCAGCAGTGAAATACCCAATTAGGACATTTTCATCGGTGATTTCAGAGATCTGA